>VIIQ02000301.1:0-63100 GCA_007449985.2 Desmodesmus armatus
CAGCTGGTAGCAATGACAGTTCTGCAGCAGCTGACAGAAAGGCTGTCCTGATAGACTCACCCTCGAGATCAAAGTAGGTGGCTGATAAGGAAGTCAGCATCGTGCACACTTTTCCTGCGCCTGCCGCCGCCCACCAGCTGCATCCTCCACTCCTGCTCCCGCCGACCAGACACTGCCACCAATGCCTGGAGCAACCACTTGCCTCATCTCCCTCACATCATCATCCGGTACTGCCTCTAACAGATCCCTGCTGTACTGCAAGCTGTACATGGCCTCGTTACTCACACCAACCTTTCGCAGGCATGTCGCCCCTGCTGCTGCTGCCGCGCTGTTCGAAACAGCAGCCCGCCCTTCCTCTGCGCCACAGAGTGGACGCAAGCGCATCGCCTGCATCATCGGGAGTGCCCAGAACGACACCCTTTGCCCGCCATCATCCACTCCAAGCGTAGGTCTACTGGTGCTGCGGTGGCTGTGTCATGGACGGCTGCAGGATAAGTGGCGGCTGCTGTGTGCTGGCTGCACGAGCTGAATTACGTCGTCAATCTGGTGCAGCCGCCTCAAACCAGCAAGCGCTTGCTTTTGTGCGACGCCAGGCAGGCGCGCAAACAGCCTCCGGGCCTGCCCACCTGCCGTGTTTGGGCCGCACCTCGCCCCGTGAGTTGAGCACGGGCTGCAAGAGACATCAGGGGAAGGCAGATAGCAAGGCGTGCAGTTGAGTGAGGGACCCTATCAGTTCGTTTGCAGGCTGGGGAGACAAAATTTGAAGCTGCCCATAACCCTGCTGGCCTGGGAGGATGAGTCCATCAGCTTGTCTGCGCCACAGCCTCACCTGTTTGGCCCTGAATTGAGCACTTTGCATCACTAATACAAAGGTGTGCAAAACTCACAACGCAGCCACAGTAACTGGCACGGCAAAGCTGACAATGCACAATGGAGCCAGCGCTGAAGAGGGATCCAAAAACAAAAGATCCCTGCACAGGGCGCCAGGCCCCACCCTGCTGGCTATGCAACAGTTTCTTTACCTGGTTTGGCCCTGTACCTCTCCAGCGGATCGCAGGTGCCTGAGGCCAACAGCTGGTGGATGATTCTGGCGGAGAAGGCCCCACAGAAAGGCAGCAGCTGCAGGCACGAAACCACAGACAGAAATGGGGGCAGAGTTGCTATGGTCAACGTGTTTAAGCAGGTACAGACAGCAACGCCACCGACCTGATCTCAGCAGGAAGCTGTACAGGAATGCCGCTCCACCGAGGGATTTTGACCAAGACTCTAATATACACGATACGGCGCGCTTGCTAAAATGCAGATGAGTTCTACAACACATGACACTGTGGTGGCTTTCACAAAAACAGTGATGTGTACGTGAAGTAGGTGCACACATGCACAAGTGGCAGAGTCGCAGGCAAGGGGTACCTGCTGCAGTAGTGCGGGGCTCATGTTGGCGTTGAGGGGGAGGCACAGGCGCGCACAGCTGCTGCTGCGTGCGCATAGGTCAGGGCCTCGTGATTGATCGGAGGAGGGTCTGTGCTGGCTGCAGGACAGAACCAGGCAGCAGCAACAACATGGCAAGCGGATGTCAAACATGAGAGACGGCTGACATCTGCACACCACACAAATGTGCTTACATGCGCAACTCAGTGAGCCAGGCTCAATTCTGTCAGTACAGGCCGTCAGGAACGGCAGCTGCGGCCAGCAGCAAGTACAGTACGATGCAGCAGTAAAGTCCTGCAATCGGACGACCGAGTCCCGTCCCTGGCACTAGCCGGGGGAGCTAGAGGCCCATGTAGTTCTCCACAGTGTACCTCAGTCTCTCAGGTCGAATATGTTGCTGCAACAACACTCGCCCCACCTGCAGCACTACAGCACTCACCTCTCTGTATCCGCCTGACTGCCCCTCCTCCCACAGCCATCTCAATGCTCTCCAGCTCCTTCAACGCATTCCTCACAAATGCGTTGCTGCCGCGGGAGCCGCATCCTCATCGATGTAACGGGCATGCAGCATCAACTCGACCTGCAGCACACACACTCTGATGCTCAAGCTGCTTCAACCAGGTGTGATTGCTCAAGATGTATGACGCTCTTCGGCCTTGTAACACCCTGTCAATCCTTTGTCTTACACACGTAGTATGCTAGCTACACATGCAACCGCAATGCCTAACACGGGCGTACACTGCTCTTCACCCTAGAGGCCTGTGCATGAGTCCTGGAGTGTTGGACTGGGATTGCGGGCATGTGTGCTGAATGCTTTGGTCGAGAAACATGCATGGATGTCTCCTCGACCCTGCCAACAATGTTGCATGTTGACATCCCTGCAGTCAAGGCGTGCACTGCTTTGCGCTGCCCAATGTGCATGTTGAAGTATACCACATGCCAGCTACATGTTGCACCTTGGAAGGGTGCCCTCAGGCTCACCTGTGAGGTTATGTTGTCAGCTGTGGGGACCAGTGACCCAGCCATGGGGCAAACCTGCAGTGAATAGTAGAACAGAACACACTGATCTTTTGCTACACCCCAGCGCCCTGTGACTGTCGAAGGCGCTCTTAGCCACTCTTCAAACACCATTGCAACGTACCTGAATGAGGCCACAAATGAAAAAGTCACAGCAGGGCTGCCAAATCCTGGAGTCTCACGAAGGAGGGGTGGAGCCATGCATGTAGCCGACAGTGTGCTTTTTGAAGTGATAGATCCTGCCTCAAGTGATGACGCACGAATTGACAGAGCGACGGGCCACAATGCACTTGGGTTTGACCTCTAGTGGTTAAATCTAGATCTGCAGAGCTGTCCAACCACAGGAAGGTTTGTATTGAATTCGGATTGGTTGGGAACCAATCCCACTGTGCCCGGCCACAGTGCAGCTTTAGCCCTTTCAGCACACGCACCTGCCGGGGGGCATCTGGAAGGTTTGACAGGTCTGGTAGCCGCCGTAGCACTCCTGCTCCACTGTCAGTCACACCATCACTCACATCACCCTCCATAGGCCCTGCAGGAGCCGCCGCTGCTGTTGCAAGCCTGCCACCACGCTGCTGCTGCTGCTGTTGCAGCAGGTGGTTGAGGCTGTAGGGCTCTGGGACGTGACGCCCAGTCGACAGCACAGACTCCAACCAAGCTGCCGACACAAGGTGCAGCTGCTGCTGCTGCTGCGGCTGTTTGAGCTGTGTGCTGGCAAGCTCGTCTGCTGTTGCGCACCTGCCGGAGTATCATTGGCGCTGCATTCCTGCTTGATGCGTGTGGGTAGGGGACCTGCCAGCCGTGTCATGCTGCTGCTGCTGATACGCCTGCAGCTGGTTTAGGAGCAGCTGCACATTGCTGTTGACGCTGACAGCATCTGCTGTGGTGAACCCCTTCACCCGCCCCTGCTGCCGCTGCTGCTGCCATCGCTGCTGCTGCCGGCACCCCCACTGCTGCTGCTGCGCCGCCGCCTGTGCCGGCATGCCATGTGCTGGCAGCATGCTGATCTGGCAGCTGCAGGACAATGTGTGTCAGAGAGTGACACTGACCGAGGGAGAGGGTGCTGCGGTGGCGGTTGCAGCACGGGCTGCTGCTGCTGCTGCTGCTGCTGCAGCGGCTGCAGCGGCTGCAGTCCTAGGGCGCTTAGCGCTAACGGCATCTGCAGCAGCAGTGCTGCCGTGTGTGTTGAAGCTTTGATGGCCTGCACGCTGGCTCTCTTGCGTTTGGCATGCCTGGCAAGAGGACCCAGCTGCTGCTGCTGTTGCTGCTGAGACGGCGGCTGCTGCTGCTGCTCCTGCTGCTGCTGTCGGCGACTGGGAAATAGTGTGGTGTTGGCCCTGTACATGAGGAGAGCTGGGAGGCTGCTGCTTTGTGGTGTGCTGCCCGCTGTCGGCTGTGACTGCTGCTGCTGCTGATTGTCCTTGGGCTGAAGCAGGCAATGATGCCGCTGCCGCTTCCCCTCTGCCGCTGCTGCCGCAGTATTTAGGATCAGCTGGGGCAGGTCCAAGCACACATGGCCCCCAGCTGCTCCAGCCGAGGCTGAATGAACTTGAGACGGCGCTGCAGCAAAGGGATACTCCTGCGGGAACAGGAGTGGTTTGAGGTTGTGTGATGCTTCTTTGATCGGCTCATGCGGGCTTACCTTCCCCAAACACACCTTGTGTATTGGTACGGGTGTGTGTGAAAGTGGGGGAGGCACACGTCTCCCTCACCAGGCACAGAAGGCACCAAGCAGAGAGCCCCCAACCTCATCGGTCCAGTGGCTCTGAACATGACATGATGATGCTCACGAGGTATCTGAGGCTCTCTTTGTGACTGTCTGTTCCTGTTCCTGTGCCTGTGCCACAGGAGCTCCGCCACCCTCACCCATGAAGGTAGATGTTGAGTCCAGCAAGGGGCTTTGCAGCATCCATGGCTGTCACTGGGCAGCACGTGTGCTTCTCAGGGGTTGAATGTAACTACCTTTACGTGCGGCAGCAGCAAGGCTTAGCTACTGGCTGCTTTGTGGATGGTTTACAGTACAGTGCCTTGGTTGCAGCTGCTGGGGTGTAGCCAATGCTGCTGCAGCGGGCAGCCTCACGGCATGCTAGACTCACGACTTCATAAATTTGCATTTACGCGTCACAAAAACCACCCATGGGAGCGTGGGCCCTTGATCAGCTGAGGAGGATCACACGTCATCAGGAACGAATGCGCTGAAGGGGACAGGAAAGTTACGGGTGCACTTGTAGCATTGTACATCACACGGAAACTTGGATGACTCCAACCCACGGCAACTCAACTGCCAAACATTGGACTTCTGCTGATTCACTTCAACCCAACGCTGTCATAGCCACCCTGGTATTTGCCTGACACAGAAAAAAATATTGAGATAATGAAATCTAGGCACTGTGTACACGCTGGTATAACACACCCTCATTGTGACTGCAGCCATCTGCTGACTGGCCCTGTAAGCGTAGAAAGTGCAGCAGGCTGTCCAGCCGCTCATGTACGGTGCGAATGCTGCCAAAGGCGTTCAGCATCGCTTGCAGGGTGCTTTCCCCCAGAACATTCCTGCAGTAGTGCACACACCAGCAACCACAGTGAGGGCCTTGCAAGTGTCCCCAGTGCAGAGAGTGAGTGGATACTGTATCCACTGTGTGTCTTCAACAAGGCCGCACCAAGCCGGGCACAGCCATCAAGAGCTGCAATGACCTAAGCTGAAGCTGCAGGCGAGAGCAGTGCTGACTAGAGTGTCCACAGTTATGCACAAGCTCAGCTTGCATACGGTATGCACCCAACATCCATCCGCTGCATGTCTGCAGATGTACACATGTTCAGCAGGCCAGGACGGGTATCTCAGCCAGATAGTCACCCAGGGCCCTGCAGTCAAAAGTGCAAGTAACCCACCTGTACAGTTCCTCAGTCACCTTTGACGCAAGGATGACTGCCGTCCGTGCATCTTCCTGTGGCTGAAGCACCCAAGCCTCGTCAAGCTCCAAAATGACAACCCCACAGTTGACACCAACACCATGCAGCTGCTGGTTGGGGCAAGGGCTGACCAGGCAGTGAACAAGGCTCCCAGGGTGCTTGTCAATCTCTTGCCTTGCCAGCTTCAGGGTTTCAACGTGACCACCATCCCTGTAGCCTATCTGAAAGCAGAAGGCCATCCTGCCAGCTGTCACATCAAAATGGTGGCAACAGCCCTAGGGCGGGACACCTGAACGCACGCTACATGCACGTCCAAAAAGCATTTGCTGCAGTGAACGCATGCAACAAAGCTAGCTGCACGCGAGGCTTGAGCTACGGAGCACAGTGGTCCTGTGTAAGGTCGTTTTGCAGCGCGCAAGGCACATGAGAGAGATTTTTTGTAAATCCACATTGTTTGTATTGCTACATTGATGGATCTGTTGCTGGGGCAGGGTGGCCACGTGTACCTCGTAGTACCTCGACGGCTGTAGCCCGGATATTTGTAAGCAAGGTGTGCGGCATTTAGTCATTAGAATCTACAATATCTCATTTTGTGTAACCCATTCCTGAAGTCGTGCGGCGTAAACACTTCCGTCATAACAGTTCCGAGCTCCCCCACCTCATCAGCGGGAAACGTCTGTGTCATACCTGCAGCAGCAGCACACCCCAGCTTCTAGAACATGGCGGGGTGGTGCCAGGGTCCATGCTGTGCTGCGGCTGCCCTGAACCGGACCAGTGGCGCCTCAACAGCAATAAGGACTTGGTTGTGTCCCAAACTGCACACAGATAACCGTCACATCAAGTTGTACCGCTTGCAAATAGAGTCAGTGGGGGGCCCCATCTTTTCTTGAATCAAGCACACCGTGTACAAACATTGACGTAGTTTGGCAGTTGAAGTTACCCGGTGAACTGCTAGCACCATGGTGGGGCACCTGCAAGATGGGTACCTTTTGAATAAGGCCCAACTACACCAGGCTCCACGTCAATCCTTCTCACCACAATGACAATCTATGACAGGCCAAGACCGAGCAGCATGTGTGGATGCAGTCACAGTGGCACTGTTTGGCAATCATTCAGCAAGCAACGGCATGATTAGTGCGCAAGCACAAAGTGCTCATGGGCATAAATGGATCGGGTGTGGCCTGGAAGGATGGAAGATGTCAACCACAAGGATGTGTATGTGCCCAGACTACAAACCAAGTTGCCATCATGGCAACACTACAAGGTTTTGATCCATCGGTCGGTGACGGCACAAGGCTCTGAGAGGAAATTGAAGTTCCTTTGACAAGTCCTGCTGCTCTTAGGAACATCGTCACTGCAGAAGACACAACCCGGCGGGATAGACACGGTTGCAGTAATGCCACTTGTGGCAGTACCTGGCATGCCTGATGTGCATCCCTACCGTGGCAGCACACAACTGCCAAGTTTGGTTGCAGAATACTGCCCGCACACTCTCTGGAATCCAAGAGTATGTCGAAGGTACTCAACACACCCAACACACTGGGTTGTACCAGGTCGCCTCACTGCCGGGCACCACATGGCACTGCCGACCATCAGGCTGCAAAGGCTGTACGATAGGTGGAGGGAAGCCTCAATCGCAGGTCTTCAAGAGCAGGCTGCTCTTTACGCGGGGTGATTGTGCAGTACACAGACGGCCCGATGGGATGATGTAACTGCATGCAGTTCCATGCCATGTCGGGTCGAGATGGTATGCTTCGAAAGCTGGCAGGCAGGTGGCAATGCTCACCTGGGCGGGACACCGACTCAATGCCGTTCCCGGACAAGGGCCCCCAGCCACAGGACTGTTACGAATCCGACTTTCCCCTCGACACTCGTAACAGCAGCAGCCCCAAAATGTTACCAGTGTTGGTACTAGGGTCCAGAAGGGTCATGCTCCACACAAACAACACCAGCAACCACAAACAGAGTGTGGCACAAGCCGCCTTATCAAACTGGGGTTGCACAAACAGTGTATGTGTGATCACGGGTGACAAAGCAGGTGGTGCGCTATGAGACAAACTTAGACGCACGGTTTCCAAAGGTCGGGGTTGATACAATGGTTGTAGCACAAACCAGGTACATGCAGAAGTGAACTGCCCGCCTGGTTTGGCCTTGCAGTGGTAACGTCCTGAACTCAACCACGCTGATTGCTGAAACCTTTCTCGCAAGGGAGGTCAGGCCTGCAAGGCTCTGTCACGACAAATCACACCATGAATATAGCAGATCCACGGCCGAAACATCACAACACACCATGACGCTATGACCGACTCACAACATGTGCTGTCATGCACAAACGAGCAATTGTTGCTCACATTCAAACACCACCACACCCAGTTGCACATTGCTGTTATCAAACGCATGATGCAACAACGCCCTTCAGAATCTCAGATGGTGGCACTCATGTCTGGATGATAGCCCTGTCGGCTGGCTCCTTCGCACGCCATCAGTGAGCTAGCTCATATCATGAGACCATGGAGCATGAGCTAAGTTGTATCCTGCAGGACTAGACACACGCATGGGCAGCACAAGGACACACAACAAGTAAGCAAAAACTGGCATGCACGTCTACTTGGTCTTGACCAAGGGGAGCACATGCACACTACATGCCTACTGCGCCTGTGGATCATCCCACACATGCAACCCCGCCTGCAGCGCATGCGCAGTCATGAACACACTGTGTTCATGCCATGCCATGCCATAATGCATTACGACAGAGTAGCTGGCCAATAGCTGGCCCAGGGTGCAAGATTTATGTGTTGCGCAAGTCCCTGGCACAATGAAGCCACCCAGCTTCTGTCACCAGCTAATGCCACTCACCTCACACACATACGCAAGGGATCTGCAAACTGGCAACACTGACAGCAGCGATGGTGATCTGCGCCCTCACTGCCCCGTTGGCGGCACATGGCAGTGCAATGACACCAAGGGAGCCGCCACAAGGCGCTGTGTAGCCGGCAGGCACATTCTGGTTCAGTGCGTTCCAGATAAGGCAGTTGACCCGATTGTTGTTGCCGCCTTCACGCCCGTCGCCTGATCACAGTGACAAGCACAGCATGTGATGGTCAGCACACCGTGTGACTTTTTTGGGCACAACAAAACAAGCACAGGCAGCAACTAAGCTGCTCATGCTGAGGAAGGCAGATGAGCGATTGCATACTCAAGACAGAGTCACGGCATGTACTGCATGCCTAGGCCCTCAGCCTGAGAGCGTCTTGTGGCGGCAGAACACACACATGTCTTTGCCAACTTGGCTGATGCTCAGCCCTGCCGCCACCCACCTGTCAGGTACCATATTGCAGATTGCATGTCGGCCTTGTCCACTGGGGCATAATTCCCAGCAGGCGTCTCGACCGTGTTGCCGAACGACACACTGAAAGGCAGGTTGCATGTAGTGCTCAGGCCCAACAGCGGGTTGAAGTAGTTGTTCAGCAACCAATTGATCCTCCTCAGACGCTCGTTAGTGACACCTGCTGGCAAGGCTGATGCACTGGTGCCTGGGCATCTGATCTCGCCGACGTCGGTGAGGGAGGAGAATGTGAGTGTATCTGTGTAAGGGGCTGCAAGGCAGAAGGGGAAGAGCGCGCGTGGATGTATTAGTCAATGCAGAATATGCTCGGTTCTTGCAACATGACGCATAGTAATACTGCCACGCCACAAAAAACAACAGGCAGCCATACACCTTTTTACCATGGTGTGTGCACCATGCCAGCATGCATTTGGTGTTGCAGCACCATGGCAGTGAGTGCATTCCTGTCTGTTCCACCACCGTTTGTTGTATACAAGACTACTGGAAACTTGCTGTACTGTATGGTGTTATTGGGCAATTGGCTTCAGACTGATGTCATGGTGACTGCAACCTATGCAATGTCACTCACTTCCTGGGTTTATGAGCCGGTTCCTGTCAATGCAGTAGCCATTCTGCAAAAATGACACAGTGAGACAGCACAGCAAGCAGCAATCAACAGCGTCAGCATGGGCGACAGGGTCAGTGACATACAACTCCAAGCCTCTGTTGTGGCAGGCGACCGCTAACTATCGTGGCTGGCAGCCGCTGCAGTGACATTAGCTGACATGTTTGATGCAGGCACAGTCGCCACACATCAGTGGCATCACCTTGTATCCGACTGCCACCTTTGATCAGAGCATGTCACCATTCTAAAGGTCATGCTTCATGTCCTCAAATGCAGGCACAACAAGCCCACATTCACCAATAGTGGGTGGCAAACCATGTTCCCTACATGCAAACATGACCTCACCTCCAAGGGAGACTCATCGCACAGGATCGACGGTGGCAGGCAGTTGGTGAAGGTGTGACGGAAGTATCCCAACACACCGTTGCCACTAGCAACTGTAAGTGTTGCTGTTGTCTGCACCTGGGTGCTGAAGTTGGCAACAAGGCTGGGTGGGGCAAGGCATTCTGAAGGAGGAGGTGATGGACTTGCCGGTGCGGGGGAGGGGCTTGCCGGGGCGGGGGAGGGGCTTGCCGGGGCGGGGGAGGGGCTTGCTGGTGCGGGGGAGGGGCTTCCCGGTGCGGGGGAGGGGCTTGCCGGTGCGGGGGAGGGGCTTGCGGGGGTGCTGTCACATGGACAGTTCTGAAGCTGGCAGCCGGTAGTGCTGGCATTCTCATCTGTTGCGCCAGGCAGGCACTTGCCATCAACAGCAGCATTGTTGACAAAGTCCATGCACTCTTGGTTGAAGCCGTTCGCCATGTGTTCAGTGCGCTGGTGGTGCAGGGGCATGTTGCACTTGCAGACTTGGGGCACACATAGGTTTGGGCGGCAGGTGTGTAAGTGGCGCTTGGGCAGGTGGCAGGGTCCGGTCTCTCGGGGTTGGTGATTGTGACGCTTGCCAGCTGAACGTTGAGGAAGAACGCGATCTGGTTGGCTCCTGGACCTTGTTGTTGATCGTCCAGGCACTTGCAGACGGCCTCAAAGCGGGCAGTTGCGTTTGTTGCCGAGTAGATGCCCGGATAATCAGAGCCACACACCCCAATGAGGAGCCCTTGCGTGTCAGTGGGGGGCGTGTTGAGTGCTGGCACCACCAAATCACATGCACTGTTACGCTCGGCGCCACAGTTGTTCCGCTGAGTGCAGTAGCTGTTGCGCCAGAAGCCTTGAGTGTAAGTCACGGACCAGGACGGTGGGCACTGCATTCAACAACAAGAACAACACACATGACATGCGTAAGGCCTAGGTCATGACCGCTAGGCTGCAACATGAGTCACACCTCCCCCCTGGCGTGGCTTGGGATCCTGTCACACGTACCGGAAAAGCATTGGCACTGAAGTCATTATGCATTGTGTTGCAAGCGTAAGCGCGAGCTGTTGCGCTGCTCACACACCATCGATGCAACCCTGTTCTGAGGCATCCGGTCAAACACACATTGAGTGTGCGGCAGCTGCACTTTGTACCTTGACGTGATCATGCAACCCCGGCTGACCATGTGGATGATGGGCATGTGCAAGTTGTTGGCTTGCCAAGTAAGTGTCATATGTGGTATGTTCAGCAGGCATGGTGACGGTGGGTTGCAACACAGACATGCACTCACAGGAGCAGGCGATGGGCTGGGCTCAGGGGATGGCGATGGGCTGGGCTCAGGAGAGGGTGATGGGCTGGGCTCAGGAGAGGGTGATGGGCTGGGCTCAGGGGATGGCGATGGGCTGGGCTCAGGAGAGGGTGATGGGCTGGGCTCAGGGGATGGCGATGGGCTGGGCTCAGGGGACGGCGATGGGCTGGGCTCAGGGGAGGGTGATGGGCTGGGCTCAGGAGAGGGTGATGGGCTGGGCTCAGGGGATGGCGATGGGCTGGGCTCAGGGGAGGGTGATGGGCTGGGCTCTGGGGAGGGTGATGGGCTGGGCTCAGGAGAGGGTGATGGGCTGGGCTCAGGGGACGGCGATGGGCTGGGCTCAGGGAGGGTGATGGGCTGGGCTCAGGGGAGGGTGATGGGCTGGGCTCTGGGGAGGGTGATGGGCTGGGCTCAGGGGAGGGTGATGGGCTGGGCTCAGGGGAGGGTGATGGGCTGGGCTCAGGGGAGGGTGATGGGCTGGGCTCAGGGGATGGCGATGGGCTGGGCTCAGGAGAGGGTGATGGGCTGGGCTCAGGAGAGGGTGATGGGCTGGGCTCAGGGGATGGCGATGGGCTGGACTCAGGAGAGGGTGATGGGCTGGGCTCAGGGGATGGCGATGGGCTGGGCTCAGGGGACGGCGATGGGCTGGGCTCAGGGGAGGGTGATGGGCTGGGCTCAGGAGAGGGTGATGGGCTGGGCTCAGGGGATGGCGATGGGCTGGGCTCAGGGGAGGGTGATGGGCTGGGCTCTGGGGAGGGTGATGGGCTGGGCTCAGGAGAGGGTGATGGGCTGGGCTCAGGGGACGGCGATGGGCTGGGCTCAGGGGAGGGTGATGGGCTGGGCTCAGGGGAGGGTGATGGGCTGGGCTCTGGGGAGGGTGATGGGCTGGGCTCAGGGGAGGGTGATGGGCTGGGCTCAGGAGAGGGTGATGGGCTGGGCTCAGGGGATGGCGATGGGCTGGGCTCAGGGGAGGGTGATGGGCTGGGCTCAGGAGAGGGTGATGGGCTGGGCTCAGGGGAGGGTGAGGGGCTGGGCTCAGGGGAGGGTGAGGGGCTGGGCTCAGGGGAGGGTGATGGGCTGGGCTCAGGAGAGGGTGATGGGCTGGGCTCAGGGGATGGCGATGGGCTGGGCTCAGGAGAGGGTGATGGGCTGGGCTCAGGGGAGGGTGAAGGGCTTGCTGGTGTGGGTGAAGGGCTCGCCGGTGTAGGTGAGGGGCTTGCCGGTTTAGGTGAGGGGCTCGCTGGCTGGGGTGAGGGGCTTGGCTTGTTGTTGGGCTTGCATTGCCCATTCTGGCAGGTCTCATGGGGAGGACATTTCTTCCCACACGTGCCACAATTGTGATTGTCAGAGTTGGTGTGCTGCAATACATGTTCACAGGCAAGTTGTGTCAGTCAATTATCATCTCTGTTGTCAAACAGATCAGACCAAACAACGTCACGCATGATTCAAATCTTTGGGAAAGTCAACAGACATAATGTAGTCACCAACTAGATATGTCCTGCCACGATGCCACAGTCTTCTCGTTGTGCCATGCACCACAACACTGTCACATTTGGGCGGTTGGATTGGCACTAGAACAAGGCGACAAAAAAGCTTTGTGCATGCATCACTTCAGCACTCATGCACGACTACTGGGGGTGTGCTTCCAAAGACGTGCTGCAGTGACAAAACCCACCACGCAGTTGCCATTGCAGTTGGTCTTGCCGGGTGGGCAGTTGTTGTTGGGCTTGCACTCGCCATTCTGGCAGGTCTGGCCGTGAGGGCACTTCTTGCCGCAAGCACCGCAGTTGTGGTTGTCACTCCACTTGTCCTGCGCAATGATTGCAATACAAAGTGGTGTGATGGCGTGACATGTGATGTGATGCCACGCCATGTCCAGAAAATAAAGAAGGGACCACTGCTTGCTTCGTCTCAACTGTCAAGCCTTGCCGTGCACAAGGTATGCCAGAATGTGGTTGTTGTCAGGGCGTGCCGTCTTCATCAACATCGTGCCCGTTACTACGGTTTCACGTGAAATTTCACGTGCTGATTTAAATCAGCAGCATATAATTAGCAAGGTGACTCACCACGCAGTTGCCATTGCAGTTGGTCCTGCCGGGTGGGCAATTATTGTTGGGCTTGCACTCGCCATTCTGGCAGGTCTTTCCTTGAAGGCACTCCTTGCCGCAAGCACCGCAGTTGTGCTTGTTGGTCAACTTGTCCTGCAATGCAACAACACAAACCATGATGTCTGAGCCTTGATCGTTTGCGGATGAGTGTGACGTGATGCACTAACTCTATTAGCATCACCAGATGCATCCGCCATGATGCAAGTGGTTCGACCTCGTATAAAGAATGGAGCCCAAGTTGTCCAACGTGGCGGTTGCATGGGTGATAGCAATTGCAAGCAAGCGGTGATAGCAATTGCAAGCAAGCGGTGCAGCACTGTTAGACAGTAGCACTTTCTATCACAATCAACCGTTGTGACAGAGACAGCCCAGCATTAGTTTTAAATGCGTGGCCTACCACGCAGTTGCCGTTGCAATTGGTCTTGCCAGGTGGGCAGCTGATGTTGGGCTTGCACTGGCCGTTCTGGCATGATGTTCCACGACGGCACCTTCTGCCACAGGAACCACAGTTACGGTTGTCAGTCCACTTGTCCTGCAGTTCAGGCGACAAAATAATGCATCACTGATTTTGAGCCTCAAGGGTGGCATCCCTGACTCAAGCAGCCTTGACAGTGCAGGTATGACACCCAAGTAGCATATTGGAATGTGATGATGCGCAGCAACCAGCAACGCAATGTTACAACCACGGCTGGCACCTTTGATTGATTACATCAAGATCAGTTGGGTTTGGCAAGCCAGATAGCCTGTACTCACCACACACTTCTTGCCACACTTGTGCTGGCCGTTGGGGCACCTGTTCTTGTCGTCGCACACACCATTGGTGCAGCCAAATCCA
Source organism: Desmodesmus armatus (assembly GCA_007449985.2). Classification (NCBI taxonomy): domain Eukaryota; kingdom Viridiplantae; phylum Chlorophyta; class Chlorophyceae; order Sphaeropleales; family Scenedesmaceae; genus Desmodesmus; species Desmodesmus armatus. The sequence goes on from VIIQ02000301.1 coordinate 13,903, forward strand.
GGCGTGCATAGATTGTCGCACTGGCCACAGTGCTCCCTGTCTTTCTTCAGGTCTTTGCACCAGCCGTTGCACATGGTCTGGCCAGCGGGGCACATGCACTTGCCATTCCTGCAGGACTGGCCGGGCTTGTCGCAGCGCTTGCCACATCCGCCACAGTTCTTCTGGTCAGTGAAGGGGTTCTGCAGGAGTGACGGGGTGGCAGAGAATATGCAGCAGTGGCAGTTGCATAGGCCGGGCGCCCCCTCATCGGCCCAGCATTATCCAGCATTGAGATCAGGGAAGCATCTGAACTTCAGCCTGAGGCATTTGCCTACTAGGAGTCAAGCAGGCCTACATGGTGCTTTAGTTGTTGTTCATAACAATCCAAATCAAAATACAGAAGCATCTTGGTACACAGCAATGGGCAGCTATGCATGCCGCATAGTCTTTTTGACAGAATGGACAGCTTGGCGGCATATACGGCATGCTGCCTGTGTTGGGCACAAGACATGCAGGCTGTAGTGGGTTTACACCAGCAAAAAAGCAGATACCAGACTGTATGCATGAGCTGCACCACCGCACAAGTTGCTCAAACATTGGTGGTGAATCTGCTGGCACCCGGTGATAAGTCGGCAGTGCCTTGCACCCTCCTCAATGAAGCAGGGCCTAACATGGCTGTACTCACCACACACTTGTGATCACACTTGATTTGGCGTGCAGGGCACTGGATCTCATCCCCACACACGCCATTGATGCAGTCGAAGCCGGGGTTGCACAGCTTGCCACACTGGCCACAGTGCCTCCTCTCGTTCTTCAAGTCCTCGCACCAGCCGTTGCACATGGTCTTGTCGGCGGGGCACCTGCACTTGCCGTTGTGGCAGTACTGGCCGGGCTTGTCGCAGCGCTGGCCACACCTGCCACAGTGGTTTTTGTCGGTGAAGGGATTCTGCAGGAGGGACGGGGCGGCAGAGGTGGTGAGGAGGAGCAGATTTTAGCCAGAACCAAGCGTTGAATGCACGGCGCTGATGATGCACAGCCATCGTGACAGCCGCTGCCCCAGTGGGGCAGAAGCAACCTGCTTGCCAAGCTGAGCACCTGGGCCTCAAGTAAAAGCCGCTAGTAGCCTACAGCCTGAGGCAAGAGTCAGGCAGGCCTGTATGGTGCTTGTTTTGAAGGCTGTGGAAAGGCAAGATCGACAGCAGCCGTTGCGCCAAGGTGACACAATAAATCTGGGTCAGAACAGTCTGATACAGAGCATCTGAAGACACAGCAATGGCAGCCAAACATGTAGTGCGTTGGAGGTTGGCAGCATTTTTGGCATGCCGCCGTGTTGCACACACGAAACTCCAGTGGAGTACTGTGGTTGGTTCATGCAGGAACACAGAAGGTGACGCCCGCTATGGATGACATGTGGCACTCTGCAGATACCTCGATGATTGAACCATCCGAATACACCATGTAGCAAAGTGATTGGTGGGGCTGTGGCTTACAACCTCATCTGTAACACAGCTGTACTCACCACACACTTGTGGTCACACTTGATCTGGCGCGCAGGGCACTGGATCTCATCCCCACACACGCCATTGATGCAGTCGAAGCCGGGGTTGCACAGCTTGTTGCATCTGCCACAGTGCCTCCTGTCGTTCTTCAGGTCCTCGCACCAGCCGTTGTTGCACATGGTCTTGTCGGCGGGGCACATGCACTTGCCATTCTGGCAAGTCAGGGAGGGATTGTTGCAGTGCTTGCCACACTCCCCGCAGTTGTTTTTGTCGGTCTTGATGTCCTGCAGGGATGGAAAGCACCATGCTGACACTGTCGGCACCATGCTGACACGCGGCGTGAAGTTTTGGCTGAGGTAGGTTGCAGCACGCTTCGACGCGTGCTACTGGTTACATGCACAAAGTTTACCAGGCACGAAGCAAAGCCGTTCAAGGTGGCAACAAATCAACGCGGTGCGTGACGAGCGTACTGAACAGGCGATCCTAGCCACAACACGCAACCTTACCTTACACTCTCCAGAGCACTTGACTTGGTTGTTGGGGCAAACCTGCGTCAAGAAGCAGTCACGTAAACGGACCAACTTAGTAAGTGGAGATCGCCGGAGCCTCGGATACTCAAACTCAGAAAACCTTAAGCTGTACTCGACGTTGGACATGAGATTTGATTGCAAATCTTGATGCAACCGTAATGCCAAGTGTGCACGGCAAGCGAGGGCTCCTACCGCGTTTTTGTTCCAGGAAAGGTCCTCCCACCATGTTGCTGCCGCGGGGCTGACAAGCAGCACCGCGACAAGCAGCAAGATGCTTGAATGCATGTATCGAGGCGACCTGCGAGACAAGGCACCCCAACAGGCACGTGAGCTCTGCAGTTGGGCAAACCCGACGCAGCCAGATCAGTGCAGTATTGCAGCAAGTCCTTACGCTAGTTTACAAAAACCAAACAAGCTTACGTCATAATCAAGGCTCTCTGCGCCTCTGTTCGGGGTTGGTAAGAGTGGAGGTGATGGGGGGTCTCCTCGAGGGGCGTGCCCTCTCGAGGCGCCTGGGACGACTGAATGTATTGGAAGGTTGCGAGAGCGCCAAAGGGCGCGAGAATGACCCAAGTCAGCCCCTGCTCCTAGTTTTAAAGGCGAGAGCATGTCCCTCGTTGTGTCGAAAAAAACATCCAATGTTGACCGCGCTGGCGCTTGACAAAGGATGCACAAATTGCTTACTTGCCTTACATCGGTACATTGTATTACTGCCTCGTGGAAACGAAACTCGCCCCAGGACACCAACAGGGTTTGCAGCGTCACATGAGCACCTGCGACTTTACACACCGTAGCATGTGAAATTCGCTCTCCTTCCAAGCATATTGCACGTGGTAATAGCAAAAGAGCACTATCCACTATGCGCGGCAGCCTCAAAGCATGCCGCAGTAGAAAGAAAGCAACAATGCCGCAGTAGAAGTGTTCCCAACCCCAGCATTCAGACAGCTTAAGGGGGAAGGATACAATTGAATGGGGCGGCGGGATTGAGCTGCACAGGGGCCTGCTGGCCAGGCTTTGCACTTTTTCGACAACTTCCAGGTTCCCAGGGATGCACTGCACCAACTAGGGCCAATGCTGCCCTGGCCCGGTCAACTGTAGGGCCTGCTGTACCCCAGGGATGTAGCAAGGATGGTCCTGGGGAGGACGATCACGGCAAAACTAGGCCATGTCGCCAAAGGTAAACATGTTGGTATTCAAATGGTCGATCCTTTTTTCGCTATCCGGTTAGATTCGGAACTGCAGAAACTTTGCACTCGATCTGCTGACACGAAGCGTAGTTGAAGACTCCCCGCCAATCAGCGGACAGGGAGTCAACCCCTGCCGCCAAACCATCCGCAAACAGGCCCCAGTATGGCAAGCGACTCCCACCCAGCCACTGCGCAGATGCTGCAGTGGCAAAGCGATCCACCTGAACCGCCCCAAACCTGGCACACAGCGCTGCAAAGACCACCGGGTTCAGCTTGCAGTCAGTCTCATCCAGATGACGGGACAGGGCATCAGCACCTGAGAGGATGATGGTGCCTGCGCCTACATACTGCATACTGAGGGTAATGCCAAACAGCGCACAATACACCATAACCCTGCTATTGATGGCATCCAGCACAACATTGCGCTTGCTACCACCCCGTCGCAGGATGATGTAGGTGGAGATGCTGTCGGTGCGATGCAGGACCGTCTGCCCCACAAGCTCCTGCCCAGCACCCACCAGTGCCCGCCACAAGCCCTTCAACTCGGTGTGCACAGACGCCTTGGAGTCAACCTCCTCCCACACACCGGCCTGTACCGACAGGGCAGGCTCCATAACCCTGCAACTCACACGGTGCAGCACACCACCATACCCCTCACCAGAGGCATCCGTATACAGCACCCGTGACACCGTGCGCGGGCGCAGCAAACTGCCATTCCACAAGGCCACTCTGCCGTACCAAAATTCACACTCCAGCACAGCAGCTGGGGACAGCTCCACCACATCACCAAAATCCACCCAGCCCTGATCAGTAAGAGGCAAGGCCCCCAAGCACTCGTACAGCGCCTTGGTGGCAATAGGCACAATGGGGATCGCCACCCGCAGGACTGCACAAACCCCAACAAACGGGCCAACGTCTTGCCCCGGACCCGCACAGTGCCAGGGTCGACCCTGCCATGGCCTCCTCCTCCTGCATAGCACTAGGCACTACTTCTGAAGTCTCCACAGGGAGGCGCTGCACCCTACGCAGGATGCCCCTCAGGGGCTCCCGAAGCTTGGCAACCTTGCCAGCAGGCAAGCGAACGTGGGGGGCTGGTACAGAGCAGATATGAAACCCCAGATACTTCACCATTGTGCCCGCATCCAGCAGCGCTTTGGCATCACTAATGTACCACCCCAGCCGAGTCAGATCGGCCAACACCCGCTGCCTCACCCTGGCAAAATCAGCAGGCCGCACAGCGAAGAAGAAATCATCAATGTAACTAGAGCAGCGAATGCCCTTCGCACGCCACAGCTTCAGCAGTTCCCGCCCAACCTTACTGTAAGCCCTAGGTGCTGTTGCAAGCCCAAGCAGCACCTCCCACCGATAAACCCTACCTTGCCACTCAAAACACATGAACTGCTTCATGAACGGCTTCAGAGGCAGCTGGTGGTATCCTGCCTGCATATCTATAGCGAACAACATATCACCCGGCTGCACAAGCGACAAAGCTACCTGCACATGCTCCATCTTGAATTTCCGCACCGGGAAGTGAGGGTTCACTGGCCGTGCATTGTAGCACAGCCGCAGCTTCCCACTACCCTGCACCGCCACCGTCAGCGGGTTAATGTTGTGCACCACGCTGGGGTCATCCCTCAGGTGCGTGACATCCGACACTGCCTGCACATCCAACAACCCCTGGACCGCCCCCGTCACAAACTCAACATGGTCTGCTGTATTAACGTTATTGTCCCGCTGTGACACCTCCACCCAACCTGCCAACAGCTCAGAGTACCCATCTACAACCCACCGGCGCAGCTCAGCATTGTCACCCGCAACCTCCAACCATGCTTCCTTATTCGCAAACCCACGCCCCGCTACAAAGTCCACTGACGGACGCTGATACAGAGCTGCCAGCTCCTCGGCAGGCATGGGAGCGGCCGCTGTGAGGTCCTCGCCAGCATAGCCAATTACAGCAGCCAGGTCTGCAGGCGGCTGCGTACGCATCAGCAAGTGCAGGAGGCCCTGGGGGCCCAGCGCTTCCCATGCAGCTGTGTTGATCAGGGCACCCCCTCCCACTGTCTCCCTAGTGGCAGGTGCAGCAGGCAGGCCCAGGTGCCCGGTCCCAGGCACGGGCAGCACAGGTCGCGCAGATGCTGCTGTTGCACATGCCACCGATGGGGCCAACTGCCGGGGCCCACGCCCTACACCAGTACAAGGATACAAGGGGCGGCCCACAGGGCGACTGAGTGGCCATACTGGTCACAAAGGGGATGTTATGCATGAAAATTTGCAGGGGGGATTGAGGAGCGGAGTGCTGACAGAAGCTGCTGTTATGAGCCGAGACAGAATTCCATTGATAAGGACTGGCACTACAGCAAAGGGCATGACAGTCGCTGGCAAGAAAATGACTGTGGCCAGGACAGCCCCTTTCATGGGTACCGTGTGTTGGAAGTCTGACCAGTATCCCTAACAGGTTGTGGTGTGTACCTGCCTCAAGCTGCCCGCATCGAATGTTGGTGATTGGCTAAGGCCAGCCTACGCTCAGCAACATAGACTTTCACAGTGATGTACGCGTCAAGGGACAGCAGGCGCTGTTGCACTCAGTCACTCTTGTTCCGTAGCAAGGCGCACTGCCAATCAGTCACAGGACATCCCACAAGCAAGTACGCGTCACAGTTCATCCCTTCAACCAAATCAGGTGGGAATGTTACCGTACCCAACCTTAAACACAGTCCGGAACAGCAACAGCAGCATTGCTGTTCAGCCCAATCACCAGCCACCGTGGTAGTTGTCACACACGGTACATGTGTACGCAGAAGTCATCTGACAACCGTGGGACAACACACGCTCCATCACCTCCTGGTGACCACCAGGCAGGCGGCCGCACACTGCCTGCAGCTGCCCCTCACGCTGCTGAAGGGCCTTCTCATACTGATACAGCTCACTCTGCACCATGCGCTTGGTGTTATGCAGGAACTTGCGGGCCTGGCTGATCGCCTCCCTCGCCTCCAGCACCTCAGGGGAGTCTGTGCATACAACACAGCAGAACAGGCACCCAATAAGAAATCGTGCAAGACCCTTCCGAGTGTCACGACTTCGTAATCCGCTGCAGAAGAACGCATGCAGGAGCCCTGCCCCGCACACAGCATGGGGACTCATGCTGCTACACACACACACTAGCGGGCTGGCATCCTGCGTGCTGCTACACATGCTCACACAGAAGGGCCGTTCCCACACCACATGGACTTACAACTTTGGTGCGCCTAGGCCCGGCCCTGCCAGGGGGGCGGAAGGGGAATGGGTTGGCGGGGTTGCGGTGAGCAGTGCAGTGCGGCACCCTGTGGCCCGGAACGCCACAGCGCCAGCACACCTCAGGGGCAGGGGGTGGGGCGGCCCCACCGTACTGGGGCAGCATGTACTGAGGCGCCAAGAGCTGGGGCTGCATCAACTGCTGCTGCAGCAGCTGCTGCTGCAGCATCTGGGCCGGCAACATCTGGGGTGCCACCAGCTGCTGCGGAGCCAGGCCTGCCACCCCCGCCGCCAGAACTCCCGCCCCCTGCTGTGCAGCGAGGCCTCCTGCCACCTGCTGTCCCGGCATCACACCTGCCACCGCCTGTGCCTGCTGCGCTGGCACCAACAGGCCCTGGCCCATCGCTGCTGTCTGGATCTGCTGGGTCAGACTGCTGGTAGCGTCTGTGGGCCTGCTGCTCACCACATCGTATGCTACCTTGAGCCCTGTCAGGCAGCCCTCGCCCTGCCAGCCCTTGATACCGTCCAACAGCTTGACAGCACGGTATGCCTTCTTGATCACCGCCTGCCGGGCCGCCTCTGCAACGGGGCACGCAAACACACCCGCACGTACACATCAGGGCCTGGCCAGCGACGCAAAAGGAGCCCATGCCACACTGCCCACTCAGCCACCCTTTTGGCGCCAGATTTTTCATGCAGGTGCTACCCAACGGGTCCTCAGCACTGACCATACCAAGCAGTGTCACACAGCAGCATGCATGCAGGTGCCGCCCAACGGGTCCTCAGCATTGATCATAGCCAGCAGTGGCACCCAGCAGCATGCATGCAGTGCGTCCTTAGCACAGACGTTAAAGGAAGGAAGGAAGGAAGGGGAGATGGAACTGCCGCTGCATATGCTGCCACTGTGCTGTCATTCCCTCATTACTGGATACTTTCACCACATAGTGGTACTCTCCAGACGTAGTAAACTGCCGAAGCCGAAGCTTGGTATCACCTCGCGTAAAAGGCTAGGCTCATGATCCAGACACGTTTGGGCACACGTTCGAACCCTGGTGACGAAAAAGAGTCAACTGCCAAATGCCGGTAGGCTGGCAGGCTCCACTCACGATTGGGTACCAGTGGCAACGGGGAACCGTTGTGCCAATCGCAGAAATGGTGGGGAAGCGCTCAAACTGGTACGGGGAAGCCTAGCAAGCTATGATCCCGGTAGGAGGCGCGAATGGGGTTACAGGTGGGCAGATGCGAGAACGGGCTCCGCACTCAGCTTGCAGGATGATCCGTATACGCCTGCTGAATCGTCCAATAGTGGCGCCTAGGCTGCCCCTGAAGTGGTGGTGATCCAAGTCGGACCCACGAGCCTGAAATATACGCCGAGTGTGAAGCCAAAGCCCGTGCGTAGTGTCCTATTCTATTCCTATTCTGCATGCAGTTGCCGCCCAACGGGTCCTCGGCACTCATCATAGCCAGCAGTGCAACAGCAACACCCCAACAGATGCCGCCCAACGGGCCCCAGCACTGCTATGGCCATCCGCGCAAACAGTGACCCAGAAGCAGCATGCAAGTACTGCCCAACGGGTCCTCAGTACTGCTGCCTGTCTGTCCCACATTCCCAGCCCTCCAAGACCTGCTTCCTGCTTGAGACACGCTCCACAGCCTACTGCCCTGAGACACAACCCCAGGCCCCAAGCCACACCCTGCTAGCAGCAGTCCTGGGTGCTGGCTGTGGGCCTGTGGTTCAGCTGCATGTGCTATCCGGCCGTGTTCAGAAAGAAGCTAACCTTAGGCTGCATCACAGAATGTTAAGGAGCCTACTGTCTACAGGACTGCTGTTGCCACCAAGGGCCTCCCCAAGAACTCTATTGGCAGCAGTGCTGCCATGTCAGACCAACACTGCACAGCGAGATAAGAACCTATAAGAACAGCAGCGTTTACTCACCAGTGTCAGCGCCCTTCAGTTGCTCAGACATCGCCTCGAAGGTATTGACAGCCTCAGCAGCAGCCACCGAAGACAGGCCGGTCGGGGCCTCAGGTGCCGCAGGGGCAGGCGTCAGGCTGGCCATGGCAGCTGCGAAGGTGTTAGCCATATGAGCCATCTGCGTGTTTACATCTGAACGCAGGGCCTCCACGGCCTGCACGCTGCTGTTAGCGGGCGGGTCGTAGTGAACGGGCCCAGGCTTGGCCGCTGCTGCTGCCAGGAGCTGCTCAAACTCTGCGTCCTCCAATGCTGCTGCCTCAGCCCTGAGAGCCTCAGCGTTGGCCTGTGCTGCTGCCGCCTGAGCCTGCTGCTGCTGCTGGGCACGCTGCCTGGCTGCTGCAGCGGCTGCTGAGCCACGCTTGGCGCCTGGAGCCACCGCAGGGAGCTCATAAGGGGTCAAGCGAGCGTTCGCTGCGGACGAGCCGGTCACGCGGTCAGTCTCAATGCCAACCATGGTGAAGATCTACAAGCTGCGAAGGAGAAGGACTTGCTTGCGTGCAAAGCGGAAAGCTCTGTCAACACGCAAATACCCAGGATAAACGCAACAATGAGACAGGCCAATTGCTGGGACTATAGGCAATTGGCCAGGAGGTCACACGGTCCAGCTTTTGACTAGTCACTCTTCTCAGCTGGACCGTGTGCAGCATGCAATATACACCTATTCCAGTCTGCACAGCGACAACAGCACTTTGCCTACAGCCTTCGGCTTAGGGCAAAGTTTTGCCTTCATCCCTACAGGCATGTCTTTCGGGAGTGCGGCGAGAGGGATTCTGCTTTTACTTTTCATAATGGCGCATCTTCTGCTCAAACCTACATCGCTCATAGCCAGTTCCGTTGCTCTTTCTCCTTCGTTGATCGCCTGTACGATCAGGGAGCCCGCGTCGTTGTGCCTCTTTGTGACCGCCCCGAACAGCGCCGGGCAAGCACTCAGTGCGTGGTGGCCGCCATCCGGTTGACCACAGAGTGGGCAGCTGTCGGTGCTGCTTAACTTGTATCTATTCAGCAGTTTGTTGGTTGGCAGCAGGCCCCATCTATACTGAAGAATGAGTTTGCGTCTTCTGTGTAGGACTTGGTTGTTGTTCATGAAAAGGTGGCTGTATTTTGGGTGTACGTTTTTGGCTTGTTCGGCCCACGCGCTGTAGTACACAGTTGACGTGTTTGCGCTGCCCAGTGCGCAGTCCTGTTTTGCTTTGGTTTTCAGAGTTTCTGCCAAATTTGCAATGGGGGTGTGTTCACGCCTGGTATCCGTCTTGGTGACAACCTCTTCAATGGAGTACGGCCAGAAGTAGGTTTCTCTTGCATTGCTCTGTACTTTAGAAGTGATGGTTGGTTCTTGTTTCTCTTTGGCCACCTGCACTGCCATGTGATCCGCCATCTCGTTGCCATACACACCTATATGGCTGGTGACTTTCCAAAGGTGTAAGGTTGCTTGCGACTGTCGCAGCCGTTGCACTATGTCTGTCAGTAAGGTATGATGTCGGTGCTCTTGCATATCTTGTGGGTTGGTTATCATCTTGTGTATTTGATACATGGATGTCTGGCTGTCTGTGGCTATGTGGATCTCGTCCTTTGGGCCGGGGTTAGCCAGTACATAGGCTTCCCTAATACCCACTAGCTCTGCCCGTGTGATGGTATCTGTCTGTGCAATGCTGTGACGCGAGAAAATGGTCTTTGGGGCATCTAGAACCTGCCATAGCGGGCGCTGAGTTTTTGCACACACCAATCTCTCAGCTGCCCCCCCCCAAAGCAGATGTCGATGCCGCACTGACGCCAGCTGGGCGTTAGACGTTCTATACAAGTACTTAGTTCTGGACCATGGGGTGCCCGGGGGGCAGCATCACTTTGTCTTGCGGGAAACGCTTCTGGAAGGCAGGCGGCTGGGTGTAACCCCAGCCCTCAATAAACTTGTCGGCGTTGAAAGTGCGGACCTAGTAGGGGCAGCAGCAGCAGCAGCAGCAGCAGCAGCAGCAGCAGCAGCAGCAGCAGCCGTGGTGTCCTGACAAATCATACGGACAGTGGGGCATGTCAAACTTTGCTTGCGTGCAACCCTGTGGCCCTCTGCGGCAGGGGCTGCATGATGCATCACATGACTAACAAGCACTGACAATCCAGCATAGTCAAGAGGTTGCTGGTGGCCCTGTGCTACATAGTAGGGCTCTGTACTGGCAGTCACTTTCATAAGTGACATTACGGTAATGTGCTGTACTCAGTCCTCTTACCTCCTCAGGCAATGTCAGGCCCTTGCTTAAGGCAGCAACATCAGCTGCTCAGCGCCTTGCACGTCAACCTACTTACATACATGTATGTATGACACATGTACATGTGTGCATGACTACAGCATTCTCACGACACATCCTTGGCTGTCTTGCTGGATCATGCAGTCAACGCATGTTACAGATCATGTGCACACCTGTTACACCTCTACACTTTGGATGCGGCACGCAATCACTGCCAGTGCAATGCGGCATTGCAGACCAGCGGAACTGCTGGACCGTCCGCTGAGCGCATTGCGCTGGGTAGGTTCAAACTCCGGCGACTCGCGGCTGTGGCTGTGGCTGTGGCAGTGGCAGTGCATTGCAGCACTGGTTGAGTGCATTGCAGCACTGGTTGAGCATGCGTACTCACGCTCAACGGACCGCGATGCCCAATGCCCACTCAGATGGTGATCTCAGAACCCAATCATTGATCACTAACAGCACTATAATGATACTGACGGCACTGACAGCACTGACAACACAACTGGTTGAACCCCACTGATTGAACCCGTAAAAATACAGCAGCTGTGTCCACCTGGGACTCAGCGCAGCCCTTACATGTAACTGTGTCAGCACTCGTGCGCCAACACAGGCTCAAGGATGGCAATTATTATAAGGATGGGCAATCGATCCAGGCAACTTGTGAAACAGAACAGCCATGCTGGCCAAGGCTCACAAGTTTGTCTGACTAATTGATGATCGCACGTACTGTAGCATTAGCAGACACGCCAGGTGATGGCAGCGCCTTGACAAAATATGTCACATGCTTTGACATCACCATTTTCTTTTTGTGCTGCGCAGGGTATCCAACATTTGGAAATCCTCAAACTCCCCAGGGACAAACCTAAACCCTTGCAGGTATAGTTGCCTCCTCATTGCAAAACTGATGCCCACATATCCCTTGCTGAAATCGGCTTGGTCAGGAAGGGGCAGGACACAACTGCTGCCGCTGCTGCTGTGCAACATCCGAAATATCACAGCATCCGCTGAGGGCGTGGTCTCCAATTCCTCTTGTAGCCGCTCGAGGTACGTTGCTGATAGTGTGTCATCATCATCAACATATGCCGCCCACTCTGTGTCAGCCCGCATCATACCAAAGTTGCGAAGCTGGGCTGCATGGTTGTGGGAGCCAGTCCGGGGATCTTTGCGACCGTCACCCGCGCATCAGCAGCTGCAGAGATACCCACGCCATCAGCCACGACAATGGCTCGCCAGCTCTGCTGCTCTGTCATGTTGAATAAGGACGCCAGTGTTTGGTTGAGGGTATCTCGGCCTTTTGTAGGGATGATGAAAGTCACCAATGGTGTTGTTGTCTTGTCTTGGCGCGTAGTGGGGGCTGTGCCTGAAGGTGTGATGGTGACAGCGAAAACGGTGTTGTTCCTCAGTGTAGATCAGTCTCTGTGACTGTTACTGTTGTTGTTGCCGTTGCTGTCTGCCTGGTGCAATTGCATGGCGTGCCTGAACACCCGTAGGGAGCCAAGACGGCTCATGGGGTTACGCGCCCGCGAGAATCAGATGCGTATGGCATGGCCCCAGCAGCTGGCGTAACACTCACGAGCAGCATCCACACTAGGAGCACTACTGTCTGCCACCACACGGTGTGCTGTGTAACACAGCATTTGGAGAGGAACGCCCAGCAGTGACAGTATCTGCCGGTAACAACCCACAGCCCAGCCCACACCCACAGCACTCACCTGCTACAACCTTGGGCACTGTGCTGTTGTTGTGTAGGCTGTCGTGGAGACTGCTGCTGGCCTGAATGGGCGTTTTTGCTGGCAATATCCACTCATGATGCTGCGCACTGTCATGCTGGGTACGTAAGTGAATTGTCGACAGTAGCAACACCGTAACCAGGCATGTGTTGACCGCTGCAAGCCTGTTTGTTTGCAGGAAACAAACAAGAGCAGCAGGACGAGGTTGCTGTCTTGTTGTGCAAACACACCAGGGAGAGCCTCGTTGCGCTTTTTGCAAAACGCACATACCGTAAAACCAGACGGCCATAGAGTTTAGCATACCTATTGCGTGACAGTGCCCCGTACAGATGTTTTGTCCCCATTGTCCACGTCACCACTCGGCCGTAGCACTAGGGGCCAGAAGGACGACGCAGCACGTACAGAGCGTCTTATGTGGCAGATGTTCTAGAACTAAAATGCAGTCGATGCACAAGCAAGGGGCGCGCAAAAGACATGTCAGCACATATCGAGGTTTTGCGACGACTTTGGTTGCCTCGGACTCTTTGGGCTAGCAAATGTAGAGCACGTTGCCCTGTTGCGTCCCATATGCACAGCGTCCCACGTCCAAGTGGGCGTGGGCAAATGCCATAAGCCCCAAACCCCCAACGGACCGCCCTAGGAGAGGCCTCCCTTCCACCAATGCAGGGAAGGCGGTATGACATGACCAGAAGGCTGGCAACAAGTCGAGGCATGATTGGAGACGTGGACAAAAGACAGCTGATGGCGTTCAAGTAAACCCTTAAGTGCGGTTAACATGTGGAATATGTATGTATACCCCGACAAAGTGACGTGCAGCATTTCAAAGTATCGGCTCGTGTCTCTGGTGGTGCACAACGTCGCCAGCGCACACGTGGTTATGACATGCTACAGCCTCTACAGCACGTCGTCGTTTGTGCTGCTTTCTTTCATGCATCAAACAGTATGCGAATTAATGTCTTCATTAAAATTTGACAGGCTGAGTTTCATCATTGCGCTCAATGGCCAAGTGCGAAAAGCGGGAGGTGCAAGAGGTTGCCTCGGTGAGCCAAAGCGGGGCGTGCTTTCAGAGGCAACATGGAGACTTAATGTAGAACAAAAGGTTGGATGGGGGACTGACTGCACACGTCCTTCATTGAAACACAACGAGGCACGAGCAACACGTACACGTGGCACGTTTTGGGTGCAGCCCAGCTTTCGTTGTACGCAGCTGCATTTCCCAGAAGCCACATCTCACACATACTTTTGTCTTTTCCCCGCTGTTGTTTCGCTGCCGGCGCTTTGCATGACTGCTCATGCCCGCAGGACCCCTCATGCGCAGCAGCAGCAGCAGCAGCAGCAGTGCGGTTCTTGTTGGTGCTGCTACTGCTTGAAAATGTGACAGCACAGTCCCCAGAACCTGCCATATCATATGTCTCCCACTATCCCATCAACAGTGAACGTCCCAACACCTGCACAGTTGAGTTTCGCAGCGAACCACGCAATGTCACATACTTGCCAAGAGGCTTCATCCCCTTCATTGGTGAGAAACATCCTGCATCTTGCAGCAGCCAGGCAGTGCTGACGCCCCCTGAGGGAACCCACCTGCTGTCAGCATCGGTGTTGCCAGCCCTACCTGTGTGGCACGTCTGGTGTTGAGATGCAACAGTGGCAGACCCTCGCCTGCAGGCTTGGGCGAAGACTGCCCTGAGTGGGCCTGCGCACACATGCCTTCTTTCATTTCACATATTCTTTTCACCTTCTCACATATTCTTGTGACACATGCACTTACAACCTCATGTTCTCCTTCCACATGCACATTGGCTGTACATGTGCACAGGAACCTCCCTTGTGCGAGACAGCCAGCTGCTGGCCCTCAGGCTGTTCTACTCAATCGACTTCCCCGTCAAGCATTTCATACTGGTGGTGCCACGAGCCGCCATGCAAGGTGAACATGTCAGGGCGCATGTGCACACCCGTATGGTGGCCGCTGGGGCTGCAGGCCGCACGCTGCCTGACTTTTGGCTGTTGCTGTGGCTGAGGCGGGCACCTGGCAGAGGTTGTGGTTGTTGTGCGACACACAGACAGACACAACTTTGCTGCACATGCCTGACCAGTGGTCACCACAGAGGTGGCTCGGCTGTCTGGCAACAACTTGTGTCCCAACTGGTGGCCACGCCGCCACCACCACCAGCAGCAGCACCAGCGGCAGGATGTCCCAGCCACAGACAGAGCAGTCACTCCTGTCACGTGTGGCCGCGCCTTGCCAAGTAGTGGCTGCGCACTGATATGCCACAGCTTCGTAATATGTCCAGCCATGTGTCATGCCTACAGGAAGTCGAGTGATGCGCTACGAAATTCGACACTTCAAGGACTACTCCAGAAACCTTATCCTGATTGCTTGTGATCACCCGCCCTCGGTCACCGAGGGATGGAACGCTGTCTTCCATGCCTTGCCGGAGGAGCCCTGGGGCATCTACAATGCACGCGACACTATGTGGGAGCCTGGCTCTCTTGCAAGGGCCGCGCAGCAGTTTTGGCCCATGGTTGAGGCTCAGGAGGCTGACATGGGTCTGGTGGGATACTCAAACCTGGACCCATGGGCGGCAGAGCTGGCAAAGTTTAACGTTTTTACGCGGGCGCTGGTTCAAAGGTAAGGGCCTGCCAGCGCTATTTGCTGTTTTACCAGCGCACTGCCGACCTGCAACGCACAGCACTGTGGTTGTGCTACAACTGCTGTCGCTCAGTGGAGTGAATGCAGCACAGCGTACCGCGGCGCGGTATCAACTTCCACCTCTCAGTAGGACTGTCAGCCTGATGATAGCAAGTTACTGCTGATTCACCTTTCAGCAAACTCTATATTTTGACTCCAAAAGACGGTCTTTGCAGTTGCTGTTCATCTCTGATGGATGTGTGGTGCATGCTTGTAGGTTTGGCTACTTTGACGAGAGCTACTACCCAGGCAAGTAGCCGCCAGGATGGGCGCACATGGTGCATGTACATGCATGCACAGCAACAGATCAGACCGGCGGCCACTCAGTGGCTGCGGCATGCTGGGTGCTAGCCGGCGATCTGGCGCCATGCATGCCGCAATACTGACCATGCAAGTTGATGCCGACAATAGTTCTGAGTCAGCAGCGCTGTGATATAACATATATTTAGGCTAGATGCAAATGCCATCGCTGTGCTGCCATGCGACAGGGTCGCCCCACTATAAGTGTAGACACAGGGACTGCAACCCGGTTGAAAAGTGTTCAACCTTTAGTAGATCGCATCCCACACACTAGTGTGTACTTGTGCTGCCAAACACTTGCCACTTGTGGTGCCGTACCAGTGCATCTCAATCCTTGCAGTGATGAATTTTTTTGCCTGATTTTGGTATGCAGCGTTCTGTG
Source organism: Desmodesmus armatus (assembly GCA_007449985.2). Classification (NCBI taxonomy): domain Eukaryota; kingdom Viridiplantae; phylum Chlorophyta; class Chlorophyceae; order Sphaeropleales; family Scenedesmaceae; genus Desmodesmus; species Desmodesmus armatus. Next base: position 29,642 of record VIIQ02000301.1, read on the forward strand.
AGGATGACGATTTCCTGATGAGACTGAAGCTGCTACAACCGTCGGGCGTGATCAAAACTCTGAAGGATGTGCTTGTGATGCACGGAGCCCCAAGCACCACCAGCTACATCAGGTGCGCTGTTACAGTCACCGTGCAGCAGGTCTACGGCCGACTGCAGTAGTATAGAAGCTAGCAGCCTGCTGCTGCTGACCGGCACTGGTTGCAGGACATATCTTACTCACAGCCTGTGGCTCGGCGAGCCATGGCTGCAGCCGTGCCATACTTCTGGCAGTCTTGGCTTCAAACTTGTGACACTCCATCAGAGGGGTGAAGGGTCGTGCAAGCCATGCCATATGTGCCGGCTGTTACTGTGAAGTGTCTGCATAAGCACAGGATATGCATGTGTGGCAGCGCAGCTGCCAGCTGACGGCCAGCACACTGTGACGGTCAGCACGTTGCTGACGCAGACCTTGCATGCTCAGGGAGCGCCTGATAGGTGGCACCAGCCCCAGCTGGGTTGCGTGCCTGCTCCCCCAACACAGCTTGTGTTTGGCCAAGATGTGCGGTGTGCCTGTCTTCTTGTTGCAGCGGGACAACCTTGGGGCTTGAAGAGGGCAACAGTGAAGAGGCCAGCATGAATGGACTGACGGTGAGGACACCATTACTGGCCAATATGCACGTCACGTCAGTCTGCCTGGTATACCCAATTGGTGTAGCATGGTTTACCAGGCAACCCCGTGCATGCGCCACTCCATCTCCTTGGGCCGCTGTCGACGTGCCTTTGTCACGAATGATGTGCACACGCCCATTCAAGCCTTGTCAGCTTGCCATGTGTGCTATGTAGCAAGAGAAGACCAGCACTGCTGACTGAGTACGTTTCGTTCGGGTGGTGCACCACACGTGTCAAATTAGACTCACCACTCACTGGCGGGTGGGCCATACCCGACTAATCGGCAATGGATTGAGGGGCTTTCCATGCTTCCGAAGCTGGTTTACTTCTCACAGAAAGGTGTGAGTGCAGCGTTTAGTTTGTCGCAACCCTAACTATTTGATGCCTGCGCGTGTCGTTGCGACATTTCTGTGCAGGCGCGCAAGGGGAGCGTCAACTGCAACTACTTCCTCAGAAAATGGGGCTGCAGCAGCGAGAGAGCACGGAAGTGGGTGAGGTCGATGCATGACAGCTGCAAGCACAAGACGCCATTCGGCAGAGACGTGCCCCTTTGGTATTGGAGGACCACCAAACAGCAGCGCGACCAGGACAAGGAGGTGAGTGAAACCCAGCCCACCTTCTCTCGCACACACTCTCACCGCCGGTGGTAGTACCACCAAATAGCCTATCAGATGGTCTCACTGGGCTGTGTGGGGTGGTGCCACGCCCTGTATCAACACATCACATACGTATGTAGAAAAAAGAATGGTGGGGAGCACATACGTATGTATATACAAGCATGCGCTCAGCTCCTGCTGGCACGGATGGGCCACAGGGTCTGGCAATGCGCGGTAGTGCCCCTAGGTGGTGTCTGGCCACCTGCTAGGCACCTACCAAGACGTAGAATGTGCCACCACCCCACTGCAAGCCTGCACTGCATCATGATCATGCCGGCGGCTCACCATGGCTCGTCAGACAAAGGTTCACCCCTGCTTACTCTGCAGCCGGGGCAGAAGAGCAGAGCATATCTGGTATGTAGACAGAGTGCACATGGCGCCAGATCAAAACATTTCCACAAACATTACAAATTGAACCTTGCAACCAGCCCCGACTGCTGCAGTTGCGGTACCCACAAGTGTTGTTCCATCCCACATGCCACCTAACAAAACATGGATTTGTTTGCAGCAACCCAGTTGCAGCTGCGCACCAACCCCCTTGTCACTGTCACCCATCTTGCTCTCAGATTGAGCTGCGCACCCCGGACGAGGGCACCTGGCAGCTATGGGACCTGCGCAACCAAACCAAGATATTTGATTTGCCTGAACATTACGGCACCTGGGAGGGCTACCACGACCCAGCCACCAGCTGCCGGCTGACAGGACACCTGGGACGCATCCTGCCTGACAGCCAGCAGCAGCAGGCAAATGCCAGCACACCTGCCCCAAACTGCATGTGAAGGCCGCTGCTGACTTGCATGGCATGCCGCCGCAATAGCCACTATCTGGGTGTGATCCGAGAGTCTTGTGTACTACCAGGTAGTACCTGGATATGCCAGCAATGGTGGCCCTTTGGATGTGCAGACGGGTTGATTCACTATGACAAACGGGTGAAGGTGTGAAGCTCGAATTGACAGTAAATAACCGTGAATGGGCAGCGAGCCAACGCGAACGCGTGCGTTGCATTCGACCCCGGGTCAATGGCATTGACACTGCATTTTGTTCATGTGTTGCAAGTTTGGGGGAAGCTTCTGCAAGCACGCTGAATTGATCTATGTTTGATTTCAACAATCTTCAATATGTTATGAAGCCCAGTGAGGGCCGTGGTGGGCCCCAGGCCACGCTGATGGTCCCACCCAGGGCTGGCCAGCTTCAGTGCTCGCTCATGAGCCTCAAGCTGGTAGCAGACATACTGCAGCATCATAATGTTGATGAGAATAAAGCAGCTTTCCCTCCAGAATGTGCATCTCCGGTCAGTCAGATCCATGTTCATGGCTTGTACACCTACCACTCACAGCTTGTTCAATCAACATAGAAGCCAGCCCAGATGACACACTGACCCCAGCAGACAGCCCGCAACAGCCTGTAGGTGACCTACACCCCACTGCCAGACAATCCATCACTTTGCAACAAACCCAAAGCTCCTGCTAGCTCTGGTCATCATCATTGCTGCCGCTGCTCATGCCCAGTTTGATCAACAGCCCAAACATGTAGGCAACGTCAAAGAAGAACAAGCCACCCAGCATGGGCACAACGAGCTGCCAGCACTCGTCATTCTGCCACCCGAACGCAAGCTTCGGCAGTAGGAACGCGGCTGCCAGCGCAACACCCAGCCGATTCAGTGTGTCTCGTTGTTCCTCAGCCGAAGCTGGAGGGATCTCATATGTAGCTCCTTCGCTGATCAGCAGCTGCACTAGGCCGTTGTAAACGGGCCACGCCTGCAATGCGCACACACGCCGTCGCAGGGTACAGCAGCGTTAGTGCCTGCAGGAACTTGACAATAAAGGTACATGACAGCACAGTAGCACAAATGCAGAGGACAGCTGCAAGTCGATGGGCTGGCAAGCTCAGAAAGCATAGCCAGTGCTCCAGCTTGGAAGTATTCCCTGCCACATGCGCATTGTTGTTGCCCATCCCTGACGTCCCTTGCTCAGGCACATAAGCTGTAGCACCCCCAGCTCATTGCAGCAAATCTACCTGTGATGTTATTGCTGTTTGAGGGTCAGTGCGGCAGCATATCTGTGGCATGGATTGGTCCCAGCCCAAGTTTGCCTGCCCTCACGCAGGGCCCAGACAGTACTATCTCCCCCCCGCCCCCCACCCCCGCACGCGCGCAAACAAGCAAAACTTTAACCATACACCAGGTGACTGCTGGCCCTACCCCACTCAGCTGCTCCACCTCGTACCCAGCTTCGGCGTGTAACCAAGCAGCAGCCCACCCACAATCCCTCATCCAGCTCCCACTTCCCCGGCCTAACCAGCTGCACTGCCAAGCACTCGCACACTACAAAGCAGGTTCCTGCTAGCCCCACCACTCACCAGCTGCTCCACCTTGATACATAGCTTGTATACAAGCGCCAGCAGCACGACACACCCACAAACCCTGACCATTTACATTGCCAATCACTCACTGCTTGGCAGGGGTCCTGCTAGCCCCATCACTCACCAGCTGCTCCACCTTGATACCCAGCCTGAGGGAGTAGCCCAGCAGCAGCCCACCCACAGCCCTGACTGATTTAAATCCTCCGTCCCCAGCCCTGACCGGCACTACAAGCCCAAAGCACTCGCACACTGCAACCCAGGGTCTTGCCAGCCCAGCACTCACCAGCTGCTCCACCTTGATACTAACACTCAGCCTGAGCGTGTAGGCAAGCAGCAGCCCACCCACAATCCCTCATCCAGCTCCCACTTCCCCGGCCTGACCAGCTACACTGCCAAGCACTCGCACACTACAAAGCAGGTTCCTGCTAGCCCCACCACTCACCACCTGCTCCACCTTGATACCTAGCTTGTATACGAGCGCCAGCAGCACGACACACCCACAAACCCTGACCATTTACACTGCCAATCACTCACTGCTTGGCAGGGGTCTTGCTAGCCCCACCACTCACCAGCTGCTCCACCTTGACACCCAGCCTGAGGGAGTAGCCCAGCAGCAGCCCACCCGCAGCCCTGACTGATTTGAATCCTCCGTCCCCAGCCCGACCGGCACTACCAAGCCCAAAGCACGCCGGGACTACAAGCAAGGGCCTTGCCAGCCCACCACTCACCAGCTGCTCCACCTTGATACCCAGCCTGAGTGTGTAGCCCAGCAGCAGTCCACCCACAGCCCTGAAGGCGTCCCCCACATCACCCCCAAGGCCCAGCTCCACAGTGTAGAACACAAGGCCTGCTGCTGCTAGCTGGAACACCAGAGAGAGCCTGAACAAGTCCAGAAAGAACTCGTAAGGGTCCTCATTGATGCCCATGGACTGCAGCAGCAGCAGCAGCAGCAGCAGCAGCAGCAGCAGCAGCAGCAGCAGCAGCAGCAGCAGCAGCAGCAGCAGCAGCAGCAGCAGCAGCAGCAGCAGCAGCAGCAGCAGCAGCAGCAGCAGCAGCAGCGGCAGCAGCAGCAGCAGCAGCAGCGGCAGTACCGGCGGCGGCAGCAGCAGGAGGAACACATGGCGTGGAGACTGGATCCTGCCCCTTGCTGACACACCCCATGCCTTCCAAACCTAGTCTGGGCACGAGTGCTTCTGTTGCATGCAGTTTTGTGATGCTATTCACGTGCCTGTATCCCACAGTTTTGCCACTGGGAATGTGCGTGGTGTTTGCAGTCGTGTTGACACACACACACACACACACACCTGCAGAAAGGGTCCCAGCTGGTGGTTGGCCATCTCCCTGAACACCTTGTCAGTCTGGATGTCTGAGGGGCTCCAGCTGTCCAACATGGACGCCTGCATCCCCAGCGTGGGAAATAACATAGCAGTACAGCAGTGAAGCGGTACAGCAGGACATCGGTACAGCGAAACAGCAGCAGAAGTAGTGGTTATATATCAGCTGTCCAACATGGAGGCCTGCATCCCCAACCCGGTTGACAGCACAGCAGGGCAGCGGTACAGTACAGCGGTACAGCAGCAGAAGCAGTACTCAGGCAGTACCTACGGCGGCCAAAATGGCCGCAAGATACCGTTGGATGCCGGTGGCTCTGTCAATCTGATCTACTCACAGCTTTTTTTTGTGAGGTACAGGGGGGGGGCGGACCCCCACCGGCTGGCCACACACGCAACAGCCGAGTAAACCCAGCTGCCGGGAGCCCGAGGCAAAGCCTCACACCGATGGGAGACGCCTGACACCCCTAACACCCCTCGCGGCTTACCTGGCGCTGCATGCACAGCTGTGTGACTGCGACTGTAGCTGCCATCACCACAATGGTCACAGTGCTGTGTTCGCCTGCCACTGCTGAGACGTTGGGAGACCAGAGATAACCATACTCTTGGCACACGATCTGGCACACACATTGCTCCTTACACCTGTACAGTGTGATGAGGTGTACTGCACTGTACTGTACTGTAGTGCATTGTTGTTTGCTGCACTGTACTGTACTGTACTGTAGTTTGGTCGTCCTGTGTGGTACTGTACTGTACTGTGATGTACTGTACTGATTTTATTGTACTGCAGTGCAACTACTCGCTGTGCAATGGCACTGTGCTGCTGTGTGACATCAGCAGTACGCACCTGTTCAGGCGGCAGCTCCTTCTTGAGGTCCCTCTTGAGGCTGGCCCACACCTTCTCCAACGCCTGATCAACCTCGTCATCAACAGAAGTGCTGCCAGCCGCCGGCTTGCTGCTGCCGCCGTTGCTGCTGCCGCTGCCATTGCTGCTGCCGCCGCTGGTGCCGGTGCTACCTGCACTGCTGCTGCCAGCTGCATCAGGCGGGGGAGCTCCTGATGTGCTGGGTGGCTCAGGTTTTGGCTGGCTTCTGCTGCTGTTCGCGGGATCCTCGCTCAGCAGCCGCAGTTGCGGCTGCGAGGACTGTCTGTGCCGCTGCTGTTGTGGCTGCCGCTGCCTGCTGACATGCTGCTGCTGCTGCTGTGGTTGGTGCTGGGGCGTATGGCACCATGCTGTTGGCTGGGGCTCTAGCAAAGAAACAGGGTGTGGCCTGCCATGTTGCATGTCAGGGCTGCATGGACACTGCCTGATGGGGGGTGCCCCAGCAGCTGGGTGGCTGCTTGTCGCTGCTGGCTGCTGCTGCTGGGGATCTGCGACAGGTGCGCTTGAAACACCTGGTGCAACTGGGCCAGGGCTGCAGGCAGCTACCAGCACATGCCTGCAACGCATATAGAACATCAGCACCAGCAGCAGCAGCATAAACAGGGCAGATGTGGCTCCAATGTGATCCTGCAGGGTTGCCTGGTGCTGGGGCAGTGTTTCAGGGCTTGCATGGACAGCTGCAGCCTCCTCTGTGAGAGAATTGCCTTGCCTTGGCAAGCTGCACGAGAGGTACTACCTAGTATGTGGCACGCTGCACAGGTGATTATGCACATGTGGTTGAAAGGTTGAAGCCATTAATGCTGTAAAGCTGCAGCTTCTCCTCTTCCCTACTGCACACTGCATTGTCGCATTGCACATGGCAACCTGCCTGTGGTGTCCTGTGCCCCAACAGGGGTGACGAGCGCTGCTTGGGCGGTGCAACGCCCCCTCAACCCGTCCATAGAGCTTCATAGTCACCGTTATAGTCGCCGTCAGTCAGCCTGGAACCTACTGCCCTCTGCTTTGATGAAGTCAATTCAGACTGGATCCAAAGCCTGTTTGTGACTCAATCACACAATGCGAGACTTTGTGCTCAGATGAGTAACCGATTGCACGTAAAAAACTCCTTTAGACCCTTCTCACCACGTGCCAGGCACTGCCTCGACTCTACTCTCTGTGGGAGGAGGTTTTTGGGGTGTGAGCAGTTCATCACTTTTGTCAGTCTTGTTTTGTTTTATTGATTGGAAACGTTGGTTCCTTTTTCGGGTCAACAACGCGTGGGCTGCACACATGGCCAGACAAGTACAGCTGTCAGTGACCTTCTGCTGTCAGTCTGTCCTGGAGAGTCTGATGCGTCAGGGTGGCCCAGCTGAATGGGTTGCATAGCTGCTGTTGGGTTGAATGATCATGGAGCAGCATAAGGAGGCCAATCCAAGGCTTGAGGCAACCATATACAAGGGCACCACACTACCTCATATCGTGGTCAGGCGTAGATGTGTGCTGCAGGGCAACGGTGGGTCCTTGGAGAAGCTGCAAGCAGCACCAACAGCACCCTGAGACACCATTGGAACAATCCTGCAACCACTCTATGCCCTGTGTGCAGAGTTTACTACCTTCCAGATCGACAAGGGAGTCAGCTCCGGCAAGGTCTGGTGCCTGCACCGTAAGGCCACGCTAGAGCCTGCCAGCAGCATCCTTATCAGAGCACATGAGCGCCACTTGCGCAAGGCAGGCCCCTTGAGAGCACTCTCAGCCTATGCACGCGACAAGAACCTGCTTAAGCTGGTGAGTAGCAGCAGTAGCAGCTATGCCACGGCAGCATGTGTGTCAGTACCCAGGCCAACCTCTGGCTCAGTTTGTGGGCTTAGGGGTATTGCATGAGCTGGTGTCTTCAGCAGCAGGATTTCAGTGCGCTGATGCAGGCAGTGCGGGCTGCTTCCTTGTACTCGGTTCATCCTGCAGGCAGGAGCAGGGGCTCAGCACGTTCAGCTGCCTCCCTCCTTTCCAGCAGTGTCCCAAGCAATCAGGCAAGATCAGGGCTCTCTTGAGCCACAGCTTGCAAGCTGCTGGGAGGCAGCGGGCAGGGCGCTATTGACTGGCAGCAGCGAACACCCTCTTCAGTACAGCCCGTGTGCTGTCAGCACAACGGGATTGCTGACGGGGTTCCTGCTGCTGTGTCCCTGCAGTACTGCTTCCGTGTGGAATGGCCCGACAAGTATGCACCAAACCAGGGTTCCACTGTGGAGCTGGGCTTTGAAACGCTGCCAGAGGCACAGGTCAGTGTCCAAGGTTGACCGGGGTTGACCACTGTGCACGCGTGGAGCCACTCTGCAGCCAGCAGCAGACCCAGCAAGACGGGAGCAGCACCAGCAGTAGTGGCAGCGGCAGCGGCAGTGATGGCTGTTTTCAGGCTGTGCATGTGTGTTGCGCGTATGGCAAGGTGCTTCAGCATGGGTTGAGTCAGTTGGTAGCTTCAGGAGTAGTAGACAGTAAGGCCTGTCCCTTGGCAGCACCTGCTGCCCTGCTGACATGCTGCCTGCACCTGTGTGCTGTGCGCGTGGTCAACTGCTTGTTGCGCGTCACACTTGTGCAGGAGTGGTACGAGGCCATGAAGAATACCATCTTCTTGTTGGGCAGCAGTCTCACTGGCAGCATCCGGCGGGAGTACAGTTTGAACAACGGCAGCATCAGCGCAGGGCTCACACCCAGGGGTGTGTCAGCAGACCCGAGTCCCTTCACCAGCCCGGTTGGGAGCTTGCCAGTGAGTCCTTGCTGGGCGTGGCTGGCACCATAACACACACATATATGTTACCGTATTGCCTTGTCTGTGTTGACTGAACAGTTTTATGTACTCTTGACAGAGAGGAGACTAAGTTGCATTGTCTGTAAGGTCAAAAGAAGGGGCGCAGCAGAGCTACGCAACCAAGGGGGCCACAAAAAGAAAGGATCCTAGGGGACCAAACAAGAAGGCAGGCACCCCTGAGACATGGGAGCACAGGGGTGCTCCTGCTGCAGCCTTCTGTCTGATCAGGCACTGGCCGTGCTGGCTTGCTGCTACAGTTGCTGCGCAAGCTCAGTTGACTTGTGGTGGGTGGGTGGGTGGGTGGGTGGGGGTCAGGGTGCTGTGCTGACCCTTTGCACCTTTGTGGCATCACTAGGTTATTCTTGCGACAGGTGCTGTACCCGCTGCGGTGCGCGTCCTGAATCCTGCCGACTGTTATCACGAATGTGTTGTGACTTGCAGAACACCCCGCACAACCTGAGCAAGCATCCTTCCGTGGGTGGCGGCATGGACAGCATGTCACACACGCCGTCCCCGCCACGAGGCTCAGACGACACAGCAGCAGCAGGGACGGCAGTCATGTCAGCGGCAGGAGCAGCAGCTACCGCCCGCATGCTGCAAGGCCAGGCAGGCGGCCCCAACGGGGACTCACCCACGTTCATGAACAGCAGCGGTGGCGTGCAGCAGCTGTCCGCAGGGGGAGGGGGTCACGTCCGCAGTGCTTCTGGAGGTCACTGCTTTGTTGGGGGTTTGCAGGCGGGGGCCAGCAGTGGGGGAGCTGCTGGACTCTCTGCAGCCATCAGGTGAGGCTGCGCAGCAGACGCAGCAGCGGAGTCACTTTCATGGAGTGTTCAAGTACCGCCAGCAGTACCGCCAGCAGTGAAAGTGTTCACTTAACCCCACCCCCCGCACCCAAACAACTACTCAAACCAAACACCGGCTCTTCTGGGGTCTGGCAAGAAGGCTGCATGTTGGCTGGCGTGCCAATCTCGTTGTCGGATCTGGGGTGCCGTATGGGGACAGGACATGGGCGTGGTGGCTGTATACCAGCAGCAGTAGAGCTCTTGCTGGCATGCGCTGTAGGCAGTTTGCACCAGCGCTGTCTGACAGCAGTAGGTTTGTCACATCATGGTTGTACATGTGCTGTTTGATTTGCAGGGGCCGCAGCCAAGGCGGGCACAGCGTCGGCGGGCACAGCAGCAGCAGTACGACGGGCGTGGTGGTGGATGAGCGCATGGTGCGCTGGGTGCCGTACAAGCACGCCAACGGCATGGCAGTGTACTTCCGGCAGACCCCTGCTGACGAGGGCATCTCGCAGGTGTGTGCCTGTGTGTTCGTTGAATTGTGAATGCACTTTCTGCTGTGTGCTGATGTGGCTGGGACACACCTTTAAGTAAACAGATGCAGTTGCCATGCAAGAAAGCAATTGCGTTGCGGCCACAGGCACCCAGTTTGCTGTGTATATGTGTGGGTGATGTCGTGATTGTCCCCATTCCGGACTAGGGGAGAAGAGAGTGTGGTAGAGTTGGCGCTGGTGACAGAGACAGAGACCCAGGTTCCTACCACGGGGAACTGCATCTGTAAGCATGGAGGATGTCATGCCTCGCCCTCGGCAGGGCTGTTTGGGAGCAGGTGGCACCAACCACTTTTGTGTTGTTCATGTTTCCTGGGCTGTGCATGTCACTGCAGGCGTCTGGGGAGTACATGCTGAGCACTACGGTCCAGGCCAGCCCTGACTGCTGCCTGAGCAACCTGATGTTCAAGGCCGACAAGCACGGTAGCATCCTCAGCACAGCGGCCTTCATGGAAGTGCTGGAGGACAACGGGGACATGCAGGTGAGGGCATGCATGGGGTGGACCGGGCCGTTTGCTAGGATTGTATGCTACACAATGCTGATGTGTGTGTGATGTTGACATTGTTGCCATTCAAACCAACTGGCGTGTGTGCGTGTGTGTGTGTGTGTGTCCTGCAGGTGTGGCACATGGTGTTCCACCCTGCAGGCAGCGCAGGCCTGGCGACCGTGCTGGCAGCGCCCCGCTACACTTTCATGCACCAGGTGCACACCACCTACGAGGACGGGGTGCATGCAGTGCTGTTCAGCAGCGTGCCTGACCTGGACGTGAAGCCAGAGTGGGTGGAGCGGGCCCGCGCGCGCACACAAAGCGTGAGTGGGGATGGATTGTTCCATGTGGGGGCCTGGAGGGGTTATGACCAAGGCGGGAGTTGCTTCGTGATCCCTTGGAGACTTCTTTTGATATGTCGCTGTGCACTTCTGCTCTTGCGCATTGCTGCCAACGAGTGTGAGCAAGCCACCCAAGCTCTGAACTGGCTGGGTGGCCACCTGCTGGCGTTTGTACTGGTGTAGAGGTGGAGGGCGCAGTCGTTGATATCGCAACACAGCTCACAAATGCTGTGCTGTTGATACAATGATGGGCTGTTCTGTCTTTCAGTACTGACCTGCTCCTTTGCCTGTTGCACCTGAGCTGAATGGTTTAAGCTGTCTTGTAACAATCGCCAATCTGCCCTAAATCATGTTGCGACGGATCCTGCAGGCGCACCGTGCTGTGCTGAGGAGCGACCCTGGCAGCGGCAGCCGCAGGGCGCTGTGGAAGACGCCGGTGCGCTGCAACCTGACAGGTGCGTCGACTTGTTGAGCCCCCGTCACGGCACCCGGAGATTGCTGCGTTGGATTAGACATGTATGGACAGTATGGACCTGGTGTATAGGTACATGGCTGTCCTAAGTCGAAGGCATGTGTGGTGCCGGCCTTCAAATCTGAAGGCGGGTTTTGACTGTCCGGTTTGTTTGGGGCAAATGCAGATACCAGCGTGCGGGTCGGTGTGGTCACCGGGCTGACAAGCATGCGTGTGTGCAGGCGATGCTGCATTTTGTGAGTACGTCCATGTCCTAGTCAGATCATGCAGCACACTTGTATGGGATGCAGACCTCAGGGTGTAAGCGTCTGTGTGTTGTATTGCAGGTGCCATCACCTTGTCTGCGCTGGAGGGCAAATCTGGTCGCGACAGCCCACAGACGCTGGTGACCTGCATTGTGCGTGCCGACTGGGGCGGCTGGCTCAGCAGCAAGAGCACCATGTATGGCTTGGGGCAGGTACGGCTCGTGTCACTGTAGTTGCTGCACATTGTACTTGGGAGGTACAATGCATGCTGCGCAGGCATCCAACATGCCTCATGATCAAGCCCAGCAGCATCACGTGCATCCTCAGTACACAGTTGGGAGGTTGCATGCACAACACTAGGGCTTACGCATCCAGAATCCTGCTACTGAGTATCTCACGCTTGGCTCGCGGGTGGTACAGGGCACACATTCGTCTTGAATGGTTGCACAACACACAAAGGGCAAGATGTATGTGTGTGCGCGCGGGTATCTCGGCCCCTCCCCCAGTCCATGGGTCTGCAAGAGGCTCTCATGACCTTTGTGTTGATGAGAGCCATGATCATGAGCCAGCCGTGGATGCAGCACTCACCCTTGACTCAGACGTCTTATGTTTTGCAGTGTGCTGAAGGCTTGCTGTGCCGCCTGTGTGTGTGTCTGTCCTCCTCCAGTCCATGGGTCTGCAGGAGGCCCTCATGGACCGTGTGCTGATGCGGGTCATGATTCTCAAGGAGGATGTGGAGTACTCACGCTTCAAGACAAAGCCCTTCCAGCTGCTCATGGTCACAGACGAGCCCGACTCACACGGCCAGCAGGACGAGCAGCAGCAGCTGGCCGCGCAGCAGCAGATGCAGCAGCAGCACTCGGCGGCAGCGGCGGCTGCGGCGGCGGCAGCAATGCTGCGGCATACCTCGCACGCGGCTGCGTGTGCCTCATCGCTGAGTGCCAGCGGCAGTGGGGCGTGGCCGGCCGGGGTGGGGCCATGCCCTGCGGCAGTGTCTTCCGGCGGCAGCAGCAGCAGCAGCTGGCGGCGGTGCCGAGAGCAGCAGCAGCGGCGGCAGCAGGAGCGCGGCAGCGGCGGCTGCGGCGGCAGCAGCGCGCGTGTCTGCTGCTGCGTCTGCGCTGGCGGCGCATATGACCAACCCGCAGCAGCTGTGGAATGAGAAGCGAGGCAGCGGCTCCGGCCTGCGCAGCAGACGCCACAGTGAGTAATGTGCAACAGTCAGGTCCGCGCCCTGCATCATTCTCACAGCCACTGCGGCAGTGTTTGCCCGTCAGGATCCTGTTGGTTTCCTTGTGGTAGCTAAGACCGTTGTTTGAGGCATTAGGAAGCCGTTGGTCATGCTCAGTGGGTGCAACCGGGTCTATGATGCTGGCAGGTGGCCTTATGATGCCTGGGGTAGTCCGCATGCATGCCCAGCTCCAGTCGAAGCAGAGTCGCTGCTGTCTGTAGTCTGAAGCTGCTGCTGAGAACGGTCATGCCTCCCTATGCTGTGCATGCTTTGCTCAGGCAACCTTTCCTTTCCTTGCAACTCCTGCTCCCCCTCCGCACCGCGATGAAAGTGTAATGTAACGCTATCATCTGTGCGTCCTTGTGCCCTGTTGTTTGTGTTGTACAGGCTCAGGCTCCACCCCTCCCCGCAGCCCGCTCAGGGGTTCAGCCCCGGACCGGCCCAGCTCAGCAGTTTCACCAGCAGCAGCCCACTGCAGCTGAGCGAGGGCGGCTTCAGGCCTCGGGTCACAAAGCTCAAGGGCTCACAGTCAGCCCCTGAGGGACCGGTCTCGCTGCAGCCGCAGCACAAGTGGCCAGCCGGCGGCGGCGGCGCGGCGGCTGCAACGGCGGCTGCGGCGACGGCGGCTGCAGGGGCGGCAGCGGTGGGGCTGCCAGAAGAGCAGCAGCAGCAGCAGCAGCAGCAGCAGCAGCAGCAGCCGGGCGGGCTGCAGCACGCTGTGTCTGCAGCCGACGAGTATTACGAAAGCTACTCGGACGCGAACGAGCTGCTGACTGCGTCCGAGTCGGGCAGCGTGGCGTCGGCAGCAGTGGCAGCGGACGAGGAGCAGCAGCATGACGGCAGCAGCAGCAGCGGCAGCAGTGAGCAGCAGCAGCAGCAGCAGCAGTTGCTGCTGCCGTACACGGAGGCGGAGCTGGGGGCTATGATTGGCGGCACGCTCAACCGACAGTACTGGGAGTCGATACATGACGGGGTGGGGTCTGTGAGGGACGTGTACAGCATCAGGGGCCCACACTACCTACGGGACAAGAAGAAGATACCTGCAGGTGTGGTCGAGGTTCCCTCAACGCTTGTTGGGTGGGTTCAGGGGAGAGTGACTGGGGCACTTGGCGTCGTGGCCAGCACTACTAGAAGAACAACAGTAATTTGCATGCAGGCGTGGGTGTGTATGGGTGTGGGCGAGGAGGGGACGCTGGGTAGTTTGGCTGAAATTGTTGGGGTGGGTTGGTGCTTGGTGTGTGGACTACGCTGCGTAAAAAGAGATTCGCGGTCTGCTGCTGGCTGATGCTGCATGTCACGCATGTTGCTGCTACATAGTGCCGAGCATTGTTGCTGCTGCTGCATAGAGAGACAGCTTATGCCAATGAATTGTTGTCAAGTGCCGCCCCGTTCTGCTGTGCGTCTGCGTCTGGCTGTCTTTCACAAACAAGGGTCGCTAAAAGCTCATGGCTGCGGCCGCACTGGTGCATGTTGCGCCTGCATTGCCACAGCGTGCTGCAGCTGCTGCAGAGTGCTGCAGAGTGCTGCATCTTGCACTTATCAATGTAGCTGTGTGTGGCTGCTGTTTTCTGCGCCTGGCTCTCCTACACAGGCAAGGGTTGCCATGAGCTTCTGGCCGCGGCTGCGTCAGCGCATGTTGCTGCTGCATGGTGTTCTGCTGCTGTCGATCTCTAGTTGCGCCATCTGAGTGGTGTGTGCTGTCCGTGTCCGCTGTCCGCGCAGGCAAGGGTCGCTACAAGCTCATGGCTGCGGACCTTGTGGCCACGCACAGCATGATGGACCACATAGGGCGCTACCTGCCCAGCGTGCGCATGAACGGGGCGGCCTTCAGCTTTGTGGTCGACCTCATCATCAACTACGGCAGCCCTGTGCTGCACCTGGTTATGGTAAGCTCTGCAGGGGGCGGGAGTTACATTGGGGTGAGACAGTGCCCGGAACCGGGGAGGTAGCAAGATTTCCTGTGGAGACACTGGTTACATTGGGGTGTTATGGGTGTTTTTCATTTGGGGAGGGGGGCGTACTGGTGTCTACAGTTTGATGTGGAGGTTTGGGGTGCGTCTAGGAAGGTTCAATTGGCCAAGACGCAGTGCTGGGTGTGAGGTCTGGGGTGTTGGTGCATGCTGCTGTGGGGCTAAGGCTACCTGGCAATCAACTTTGGACAGAGGAAATGCCAATAGAAGAAGCCCAACTACTTCTATTGGCATTTCCTCTGTCTGCATAGAGACCGCTTTCTTCTATTAGTTTTAAAACAGTTACTTTGATGTCATTGTGGTTGACATCATCATCAATTACGGCAGCCCTGTCCTGCACCTGGTCATGGTAAGCGAGGCAATCATAGGTTGGGGTGTTGTGGGTGTTTTTCTTTGGGGAGGTGGGCGTATTGGTGGCCACAGGTTGATGTGGAGGTTTGGGGTTCCTTCCTTCAAAGATTCAATTGGCGGAGATGCAGTGCTGGGTGTGAGATATGGGTGTGTTCAACACATGCACCGGGTGCATGCTGCTGGCTGCCAGCCATCATGCTAGTAGGGCTGAAGGCTCCTACACTGCAGCAAGTAACAGGGACGCTGTTTATGTAAGGGAGGCTTGGCAACGCTTGTTAGTGCAACGGGTGCGCTTGTGGGTTCAGCAAACACAGGAGCCCAAGGTCGTATCAATGTTGTGTGATGCAGTACGACAGTCTGTGTTGCTGTTTGTGTATATGCAGGTGTACTCCACAGACAAGCACCCAAACAGCATGGGACCTTGCCCAGATGACCCATTGGATGCAGGTGGGCCCACCAAGTCGAATCAATCAATCATTGTTACACTTTGCGCTTGAAACACCTGTGTCTGATACCTGCCGTTCATCAACACCTATGTCACCAGCCGTCTTAGGCCCGGCAGACCCTGACGCAATACCTGCAATTTATGACTCTTGATGTTCCCTTCTGGGCGGGTACCGGGTGGAGCTATCACACGACTGCTTCAGGCTCACTGCCCAATGGTGGTGACAATTTACCGTCAGTATGACGGTGTGGACCCTTGCCAACGACTATCAGCACCCCTCGCGATGTATATATAGCAAGATACATCTCGCTTGCCTTGCCTGTGTGCTGCACACACCATGGATCACAGATTGTGTACTGCACACACCATGGATCACAGATTGTGTACTGCACACACCATGGATCACAGGTGACGAGTGGAGCCCGTTTGACTTCACCATGAGTCGTTTCTTGCACGGCTCTGATGAGGAGCGCAACAGCATGTTCAAGCTCATACCACACTGTGCCAAGGGCAGCTGGGTCGTCAGCCAGTCGGTCGGCACTACGCCGGTCATCCTCGGGCGGAAGCTGGTGAGTGCAAGGGTGCTTGGCATCGCAGTGTGATGCTGAGGAGTGGTTTTGATGTTAGGGTTTTTGTTTCTGCGCCTCCTTGGTGGCACCGGCAAGGGCCTTTTGGGAAGGGCAGTGGTGTTTCAGCACAGGGAGTGCATGTGATCATGCATGGTCAGTAGGATCCGTCCTGGGACTAGGATAGTCAAACCAGTCAAAGCTACCGAGGAGCGCATCAGTGTCGGAGGAGGTGGACAGCGTCGCCCTGTGTGCAAAGTTGTACCAGCGATGGCCTGCATGTGCTGCGCTAGTTGCATTGTGCAGGCTGCCTCAAACAGCTTCAGGATGTTGTTCTTGTAGAAATCAAGCCACCACTGCCATGCTTTTGTGATGACCTTGATGACTGTTGAAGGTAGTCGGTGGTATGTTGAAATGAGCACGTTCCGAACCCCAATCCCTTGGTGCCTGTGCTGCTGCTCCCCAGGCCACCACGTACCACCAGTGCGACCGCTACATCGAGGTCGATGTGGATGTGGCCAGCACGCCTGCGGTGTCGTACATCGTCAAGATGGTGCAGGGCGCGACACGCAGCATGCTGATCGACCACGCCTACCTGCTGGAGAGCCACTTTGCTCACGAGCTGCCAGAGACGCTGATCGGGGCCATCAGGTGGGCACGCCGACCGAAACGTTACGCACCACACATGCGATGCTTGGGAGTGTGCTTTGGCAACCTTGCTTCTTGGCTTTCTTGCTTTGTATGGCAGCGTTATGTGGTGTTGGGGTGTGAGCCTCAGCGGAAGCTGCTGTTGTACTGCTTGCAGTTGTGCTGCCAGCCGCACCTGCAGTCCAGTAGTCCCTCCTGTGTCTTTTTTGGTGCTGCCCAGTCTGTGTGTGCTGCTCACACAGTTACTCAGCTGCTCACTCACTCACTCACCCATCAACCCAAGGCACTGCTTCGCTCCCACAAATGCAAGACTCGCTCACCGCCGATGCATTCGTTCAACAGCTCCATCGTACATGCACTCACTGGCTGTCCCTGCGTCTGCGTGTTGTTCCCTCATCTTGTTCATCACCCACCGCCATCGGGTACAAGCACCTGGACATACCACGCTTGCTGCCCAATCACCCAGGCACCACCGATAACATGACATACTCATTTGCTGTTCGCTTGCTCTCTGTGTGTGTATGTGCTGTACCCTGCCGCCAGGTACAAGCACCTGGACATGACTGACTACAAGTTCATCAGCATCGACCAGGAGCTCCCTTTCAGCCCAGTGGTGCAAGGCATCGTGGGACAGTGAGCAGCTGCAGCACGGCAATGGAGCATGGCAGCCGGGCCGCATGGGCAGCTGGCTGCAGCCTGCGTCCACTCACACGGCAACATCGTGCAATTGCCAGTCGTGCCGGCGGAGGAGGTGTGGTAACGGCCTCATACACAGCCATTGCAGCTGCCGGCGGGGGGGGGGGGTGAGGGGGGGTGGGATGGGAAGGGGGGGGGTAAGGGGGCGGATGGGAAGACATATGGGTGCGTGCAGGTGGTATATGGTTGACAGTGGGTCTTGTGTTTGGTTTGGCAGCAAGCGGGATTTACAGCATTCCGTGGGTCGGACGGCATCTGTCTTCAGTGGCTTGCATGGATCAAGCCGGCAGGGATGTGCATCATGGCCAGTTGCCTGGTCAGGAGTGCAGGCAGGGCGGGTCGTTACAAGCGGGTGTTATAACGTTACATGTGTTGTGCACAGCCTGGAGCAACTGCTGCGGGCGAGTCACACTCGATCAGGCTGAATTTGTTTGTTTGTTTGTGTGTCATTTGGTGTTGACGCTCTTGACACACCCTTGAGGTCTACAACAATGCAGTTTGCACCAGCATTTGACGGTGTTCGCAGTGAGAAGGGCGGTTGGCAGCCTTTCATGTTGTGTTTGTGGACACGCACATGCAGACATTGGGTGCTGTTGCCGTCTAGACTGGGCAGTAAGCATTTTCACCAGGCATCCAACGAGCCGGTCTGTGCTCGCCAATTGGCTTGCAAGCCAGGCCAATTGGGGGGGGGGGTGAAGATACCAGCAGCTTGCATGCCTGACAGATGGGGGTGTGGGGGTTTATCACAGGGAATCTTCAACAGGAGATCTTCGTGTTGCAATGTCTCCACCTGTTGGAAGAGTACAGGCCTTTTATGCCAATCCAGCAGTAGGCTTGTTTTGTTTGTCTTCAGTCAGTACTGGGTATCTCATTCTGCTCTGCTGGGCTGGGCTAAGGCTCAGCTGGGGCTGAAAGGCTCTCATGCTGTAGCTTGCAAAGTACAATTGGCTTGCATATTGGAGGTTGAGGTTTTGTGCATTCAGGCTGCTGCCAATGTTGATGGCCGCTTCTTGTCGTCAGTCGTAAAATCCCCACACCGTGTGGGGCTGGAGTGGTGACAGTTGAGGGGTGTCATCGTTGGCTGGGCGGTGCCTTGCAGCATGCGGCTGCAACAGCAGGTAACGGGCGCAAGCTCCTCAGCGGATATTCTGTCTGCAAAGGCAGCACAGCCAAGCATTGCTGACGTGCCAATCAAGCAACATGTTTGTGACAGCATCTTACACCTTCCTTACATGCTCAATCTGTCGTCAGGGTCAACAGGGAGATTCAGCCATACTCCCACTGCAAAGTGCCGCAGCTGCCAACTTGAAAGCTGTGGCCCGCTGCACAGCAAGAGCGATGATTTGAATGTGCATGACCATCACACCAGCACCAACTTCTGTTTGGCATAGCCTAGCCCAGACACGGCCCCACTGGGCCAGCTGCAGCACACAGCTGAGCTAGCCTGGCGGCATGTCATGCACAGCAGCCTCATCCAGCTGCCCGTTCAGCACATGGTGCGCTTGGGTCTACCAAAGCTCTTGGTACTGTAAGCAAGTGATTTAAATGGAAAAAAAGCCCATTCTGCGCAGTCGTGCGCCCAGTGGACCATCAATCTGGCGTGACAGTTGTTTGGTAATAAAGTCTTAGGCAACAGCCGGATCAAGCTGCCTGCCGGTGCTTGGGTGCGGCCTCCTCAGGCCTCCTTGTAGTAAGGTTATTCAACCCAGCAGTGCTGACAGCTTAGGCTGCTTGCCAGGTGCAGTGTGGCCCAACCATGGGACTAACCACCGACCCAAGAACAAAACCATGCGCAGCTGTCCTCATGTGGCTGCTTGCTGGTGTGCATTGGGTGCCACTTAGGCCTTCTCAGGAGGCTGTATTGTCACTTGGCAGCCTACTTAGCCCCATCTTGGTCCAAGCCAACCACACCACACCAACTCAATTGCGCAGCTGGGCCTCATGCTGCTGTCTGCTGCTGTGCCCTGGGTGTTGCCTCCTGCAGTGTCATGAGTCCAGTGGTGGGCAGCAGGCGGCCTGGGGTGAAGCCAGCAGCCTCCAGCAGCACACGGGTCTGACGCTCATCACGCTCCTTGCCATCACCAAAGGACATCAGCATGACCATGTCGGCCTCCAGCCTGCAGAAGCAGCAGCGCCCATACATACGTCTTTTTGTTGGGTTACCAGGGAGTGCGGACTCCCACCGGCTGGCCCCACACACGACAACCAGGCAACACAACTAAGCTCCAAGTGCCAGCACATGCCCTCACCCCTCCCCGCTCCCCCGCCGCAGCCCCCTGCCTTCGTACTTCACAGTTACGCCCTCCATGGTGCTGGCGACCAACCTGTGCTGCAGCAGTGCTGGCGTGACTGTTTCCATGGCCCCAGTCTCCAGCACGACCAAGCAGGCCCTGCCAGCAGCAACGTCCTGCATGCACACAAGGCATGTGTTGCGCAAGACAGCAGTAGGTGTGTTCTCCACACGTACTCTGTCATCGAATGGGATGCTGAAGCTGATCAGCTGATCATGAATGTCCTACAGTGGTCGCTTCGGCCTCAAGAATGCTCTGTGCATGCCGTTAGCGTTACCTCTTCCAAATAGGCTGTTCTCAAACAAGAAAGCCTCCCCCCAAACTTAGTGCGCTGGCATGTCAATAACATGCCTGATGAACTGCAACTTGATGTAGTCACTGGTTATTGCAAACTGAGACAGAAAGTTTGTGTGGAGCTGCCAGCGGGGCCCGCGCACCTCCTGCGAGATGACTGCGCGTAGTGCTGTCAGTATTTTCAGGCTGTCAGCGTCACTCCAGTCGTGAAGGATCTGCTTCAGCACGTAGCACGTCTTCAGGCCGGGGGGGCCGGGGCAGGGTGGAGGGCTGGAACATGTCACCAACCACAAACTCAACGCGCGGCAGCAGCGCAGTGAACTCCTGGGCCCACCACTGCACACAGACACACACACGGGCAGGCAGGAGGTGAGCGTGCAAAACTCGCGGCAGCAGCGCAGCAATCTCCTGAGCTCACCACTGCAGACTCACACACGTAAGGGTGTGACTGGATGGGATCATAGACCATGGCAGCAGTGTCTGTAAGACGGTAGGAGCGTGGTGTGCGCACACCACTACGGCATGCCCTACTCGGCTCTCACAGAGGCAGTGACACTGTCTTGCACCCCATATCTGCTGTTAGGCATCCAGCTGCCTGCCAGGCCCGCAAGCTTGTGAGCTCCACACCTTCTTTACTGTTGTGGCTGCCACTGGCCCAGTGCCAGATACTTTATGCTCTGATAAATCTAGCCACGAGTAGCTACTGGCGGCATGCCATTTGCAAAGGGGTAAATGAAGAGGGACCAGCCCCACATGCCCCATGCCCCATGCCCCCCCCCCAGTCTTCGACTTCGCTCACCTTCTGTCCCCTGTCCACCTGTCCCTGTTGGTCCACCAGCACCCCCTGCAGCTGGGGGTGCTTGGACAGCAGCGCAGCAAGGAACTGACCGTTGCCGCCACCAATGTCAACAACAACGTCGTACCTGCATGATTCAAAAGAAGAGAAAATGAGGGTTTAGGGTTCAGCACTGGCACCTTAGCAGTAAGAACAAGGGTGCAGATGCATGTCAGTGACAGCAAAACTGCTGCCTTCAACCGTGCATGTGACATGCACCGCATTGACCCTCCCGACAGCCTGCCCTAGCTAATGCTGGCCGCACTGAGTGCCGTTGCCAGCTGAGCTATTGGAACTGAGTTCTGCAGGCTGACTGGTTTAGCTGCAGTCCGTTCTTACTTGTTCCAGGGGTACTGTTCCACTGCCATCTTGGCGCCTGTGTGGTTGCACGCCCGCATCGCACCGTCAAGGTGGCCGCATGCCTAGGGGATGCCTCCAGGTGCTGCCAGAAGCTGCGCCCGCCAGACCACAGCGTGAACGGCGTGACACTCTTGCGCATGCCCTGCAAGGAGTGCCATCAGCAACACTGTCAGCTTTTGAAAAACTTAGCAGCCTGCTGTTCAGTTCAGTGACTCACTGGGCCAGCGCCCAGCACCTCAAGTGCACAACCAGTACGTGTGCTGCTGGCACACCACGGCTTGCACCGTGCAACACCGGCGATGTGACACCCTGCATGCCTGTGCCCTGTGAGGAGCCTCCTCAGTGCATCAGCTTGGTAACATTCATGGCAGCTTCAGTGGGAGAGTCAATGGGGTGCTTGCAAGGAATGTCTGTTGTGAGCATGTCTGTTCTGAGCATGCGCTAGGCTGTTGGGTCCAGGCAAGGGTTTCAGAGTCACTGAGTGCTCCAGCAGGCCCTGCTGAGCAGGATCTCGTGTGCTTTCGTGGACTCTTGACAGTCCAATGTAAAAAATCTCGCCATCGCCCTCACCACTGATCCTGGCATGCGTTCAAACGTTGTGTAGGCTACACACACACCTCTGAAAGATGCAGGAAGGGGGCGGCGTGATCCTCCATCATCTTCACAAAGTCTGCCATGCAGTTGGGGTGGTCTCTGCACAGCACTGCAGTCACTGCGTTGGCAGAGTACATGTCGTTGCTGCTGTAGCCTGTGCTGAAGGGCTGCTGCTGGTTTCTCTCTCCAGCAGGGGCAGCTGCAGCTGCGGCAACATCCTTGGAGGCTGAGCCAGGCTCTGCAAAGTCCGGATCGTACGCATGGTCGTGTCTTGCTGGTGCTGTTGTGTTTGTGAGGGTGGCACTGGGTGTGTAGGGTGCGACTTGCGCTGCTGACGGAGAGCCCCGAGCCCTCCTGCGCTTCACCTACAGTGTACAGCAGTGAGATGCACTGTATCTTGGCAAGTGAACTTCACCGGTGTTGGCAACCGGGTGTGCAACTGATTTGAAGTTACTAGGGCCATGGCGTCACAATCGGCTGTGCACGGGTTGGCTTGAATCCCCCACGGTCTACCGGGTAGACCACCCCTGCAGCAGCCAGCTGTGGCACAAAACACTGTACCGCCGGTGTACGGTACAGGCTGTACGTGTGTGCCAGTGTACGGTACAGGCTGGGCTGGCAGGCAGGACTCAGGCCTGCACCGACTGTCGGAGGCTGGCTTGCAAAATCAGAAGTTCATGCATGCGATTGGAACATGCCCATGGGGCCTAGACAGACACTATAGGGACAGTTCAGCTGTGGGCCATGGCTGCAGTTGACTTTAAGCAACGGTACTTGCACAGGACTCGGAATCATTGTCAAGGGTCAGCCTCAGCAGCCGCTCCAGAGTACACCTCCAAGGTTTTTGAGTCAAACATGCACTGAAGATGCTGACTTATGCGTGCTGCCCTCCCACCCAGCTCACCAGCCCCAGCTCTACAGCCAGCTTCAAGGTCCTGGCCAGCCACTCAGGGTTGATGCT
The DNA here is from genome assembly GCA_007449985.2 of Desmodesmus armatus. Classification (NCBI taxonomy): domain Eukaryota; kingdom Viridiplantae; phylum Chlorophyta; class Chlorophyceae; order Sphaeropleales; family Scenedesmaceae; genus Desmodesmus; species Desmodesmus armatus. The sequence continues at coordinate 52,423 of VIIQ02000301.1, forward strand.
GGCACCAGTCTGTGCTGCTGCTGCCCAATCGGCAAGCTGCTGCGCGGTTTTGGGCCCATCCCTGAGGGCTTCAGCCAGCCGCAGGTTCACCAGCACAAACAACACGTGGGAGTGGATGTACGTGACTGCGACCTCTGCAACTTGGAGGGGTGCTGGCTTGAGGCGTTGAAAACGGGCAGCCAACCGCAGCACAGCAGTTACAATCCAGAACAGGAAGTATGGCTGGCGGGCGAGCAAAGCCGCATGATCGCGTCGGGCCGGGTTCCAAGGCTGCACGATAAGTACGAGAGCAAGCAGAAAACCAGCGAAAACTGCAGCAACGCCAATTGCAGCAGCAGCGACCGCCCAAGCGATCATTTCCCGGGACGAATCCTGCGGAGGCATCATGCACTCACTCATCATGCAACGTTTGCCCTCCCGCAGGTGCAGCAAGGCCTTTGTAGCTTGCATATCTATGGCACTACACTACAGTCAACGACCGTTGACCGGTTGTAGCAGTTGAAAACGTGGAACCCACGGGATGTGGGCCCAATATGCGCTCCGGCACTGTTTAGGCCTTATTACTGTTTCCAAGAAAGATCTCATGTTATTGCTGATCGCTCGTGCAGCACCCAGCTGCCGCTGTAAAATCTTCGAGGCGCACAGACACACTACAATTCAACAAAACACAGTTGAAGGAAGAAAACCATGGTCAAATTGCGTAACAGACGATTGCCGAATAGCCGCGCTGGGCCAGAAGCTTGAAACCGCAACCTTGAACTGAACCTTGGGCGGGCTGATTTGCTCCGTTCAGAAGCCGGGAAATCTCCGTCAAAGCAACATCAACAGTGCTCTTTCCCTTCTTCAGCCAATCCGTCGCCATGTCGGGCGTCAGCACAGCACTGGCAGCACCAGCTTTGACCATTGCTGCCTTGGCCCTGGTGGCATGTGTGCTGCTGCTAGCTCTCTACCTTGGCGTCACCTTTTTTGTGCGACCAAGCAGCACCAGGTTCAGGGACCATGCCGTCAACATGTCTCGCCAGCCCTACTGGGCATTTCTGCTGCTCTCACGCCTGCTGTACTGGGCTAGCCTGGTTAGCAGGCTCAAACCAGCTCCTATGCGAGTAGCCGAGGTGGCAATAGCCTGCATACACTCCCAGGTGCGTGTAGTTAAGTGTCTGAGCCTGGCTGCGTACAAATGGGTGCAATCTGTTCCAGACGTTTGGCCTTGTTGGTCAGCACATACAACTGGCTTTCTGTCTCAGCTCCGTTGTTTTGACTGTCCCACTAGTGCAAATCTACTGGTGCAATTGGCATGCGATTGCATCACTGGCTTACACAAGGGAAGGAGTCAGTGTCACCGTATGCTTTGCCACAGTGTGACTGTGACAGGGCTTCAGCAGGCTGCTGCTGCAGCTACTGCCGTAAAGGTGTGTTGAGATGTGTCTTCACAACTTCAAACTTGCAGGTGCTGTTTGTGCTGGTGAACCTGGGTGTGGCTGAGGCCCTGAGGGATGGACCCAAGACGGCAGCAGAGCTGGCAGCAGCAGCAGGGGGCAACACCAACGCTGAGTGGCTGGCTAGGGTGCTCAAGCTGGCTGCAGAACTGGGCCTGGTAAGGTTCCCCAGCGCTTGGAGCAGCATCATGGTGGCCAACACAAAAAAGCATCACATGCCACACGCTGTCACAGTGTTGGTGACATTGTTGCATGGGGCCAAGTAGACTGGGACATCGACGCATGCGCGCATCCCGTCCAAGCTGGTGGTTTTTGGCTCAGCACGGGGCCACTGCAGGGCTTTGACAGCTTGTGCTGAACAGTACTCTGCTCAACACAATTGAAACCTTGCCTGCATTGCAGCAAGGCCTGCTGTACACTCTGTCAACTGTCACTGTAACAACATGCTGCAGTACGTTGCTGTTTCTGTACCGCCATGTGTACATGACATGTAGCAAAACTCCCCAAATCGGCGATGTGACGTATAGTGCTGTGTTGCTTTCTTCCGGTGTGGCGCTGTTTCCGGCTGCTGCTGTAGGTCAAACGCACCAGGCGACCTGGAAGCAGCGCCAATGCTGCTGCCAGTCACTCAGCCAAGCAGCACAAACCCTCAGCCTCCGTGGTGCCGCAAGTTGATCTTGTAGCATCTGCAGCCAGCGGCAAGGACTCTGCAGCTGCTGCCGGCTCGGAGCCTTTCAGCACAGGCTACAGCTGCAACGACCTGTACTCTGCGAATGCAGTGACTGCAGTGCTGTGCAGAGACCACCCCAACTGCATGGCAGACTTGGTGAAGCTCATGGAGGATCACTACGGTCCACTGGGCTACACTTCAGAGGTATGCATGTCACACCTGTTAGTAACAGATCTATGAAGATTCAAAAAATCATAAATTTTGTGCCACGTGGTGGTTGTTGCGGTACAGCTGGAAAGCCCTTCCAAAGTACCTGACGGTGAAGTTGCCGCTGGCAATTTGAGGCTGAGTGACAGACCACAGAATTGACGAGATGTTGACACTGACAGTGATAGCCTATCAGCAGTGCTGCTGCTATCTTCATAGCAGTCAGCATCACACACTTGGCCAAGGTCACTTACCTGATGATGCCACAAGCCCGGCTGAGCGTGCATGCAACTGCGCAGTCAGGCCCTAAGTATGCGGCATACGCCCAAGTGCATGATTTGATGCGGGTCTCAGTACTACTGCCCCGGCGAAGCCTGCAAAGCTTTAAGGTGCTTAGGTGGCACCTCCAACTATGGGGCTGCAGTCACTGGTAATGACGGTTATGATTGCCACACTGTACATGCGCCGCGCCGCAGGGCATCAAAACAAATCAGATTCCGATGAAGCTGTGGACAGGCGGGCTTGATTTTTGGGAACACCTGCGGGCTTCGCCCCGCCATACCGCCACATTTGACGGGGCGATGCGGGCGACGACACACATCGGAGCCAAGATGGCCGTCGATCAGTACCCGTGGAACAGGTGAATGCTCGCTTCAGCAACTAAGAGTGCTGCTGCAATCCTTACGACTGCGCGCTCTCAGACTGCGGCAAGAGTGAACGCAATCATCGCAATCATTGCGACCCTTGGCAGGTGGCCCTTTGCAGGGTGGCACTCTATGGGTGGAGGCCTCCTCCCCTAGGGCCTTCGCTGCATGCCACTGGCATCACTTGCATTACTTAAACTCCAGTATGACACAACCCCAAAGCGAATTGCGGCGTGCCATGTGGCCCACATGGCATGTTTATGGCAACTACTACATGCCATTACAGCCAGCTCCATGCAACCAGCTCTTAGTGTAGCGCGCACTGGCCGCCACATCAACATGGCAACTGTCCAACTTTGTTGCACGCAGGTACGACGTGGTTGTTGACATTGGTGGCGGCAACGGTCAGTTTCTTGCTGCGCTGCTGTCCCAGCACCCCCAGCTGCAGGGGTGCTGGTGGACCAACAGGGACAGGTGGACAGGGGACAGAAGGTGAGGGAGGCGGGGGGGGGGGCATGAGGGATACGTGGTGCTGCATTCTCTCCTAGTGTACACCTAGCATTGCCAAGTTGCGACAGCTCCCCGGTATCAAGGCTTACAAAATGGAGACACATCCTGATTTGGCTAGCGGTGGGCATAAGGCTCGTTGTTTTGGCGGCAATGTCAGTGACTTTGTCTTGCAGCACCCAACTTGCCGTGCTGGCGCTGTCACCTGTCGGGTGTTGCTTCTATGGCGCTTGCTATTGGGTAGGTCCTGAAGTATGCACGCTCACCTCCTGTCTGCCTGTGTGTGTGCGTACTGCAGTGGTGGGCCCAGGAGTTCACTGCGCTGCTGCCGCGCGTTGAGTTTGTGGTTGGTGACATGTTCCAGCCCTCCACCCTGCCCCGGCCCCGCCCCGGCCTGAAGACGTGCTACGTGCTGAAGCAGATCCTTCACGACTGGAGTGACGCTGACAGCCTGGACATACTGACAGCACTACGCGCGGTCATATCACAGGAGGTGCGCGGGACAGCTCCACACAAACTCTCTGCCTCTATTTGCGATCACCAGTGACTACTTCATCAGACAAGCCAGCGCACTGAAGCTATGGGGGAGGCTTTCTTGTTTGAGAAAAGCCTTCATGGAAGAGTTATGCGTGTCGCAAGCATGAACATATGCTTGGTGATGATGTCACAGGAGGTGCGTGGGACAGCCGGCAGCAACAGTGCATTGTTGAGACCCCTGGTCACTGAAAGCCTTCCTGCCGCAGGAGGGCCTCGAAGGGCGCCTCAGGCAGTGCAGTGCAACCTCGGTTCCATGCAGCCAGTGTACACACCGTGTAAGAGTCTTAGGCCATACAGACATCCAGCACAAAACAGCATGTTGAAGAGTTGGTTTCTGAGGCCACTGTTGCATGTTGCCTGCAGGACGTGAGCGCTGGCCGTGCTTCCCTTGTGGTGCTGGAGACGGGCACCGCTGAGAACCTCAACCGCGCCATCCTGCAGCACAGGTCAGCACAGCACAGCATAACTGCCGGCACGCCAGCTGCAACAGTTGGTCGGTATACGCTGTGGATAGCCGCCTCAGGTGCCGGTTGCCAGCACAGAGCTCAACACAGTGACTGCTGCAGTGTAGTGGTGTAGGGCCAGTGGCTGCCAGATTCTGGGCACTGAATCGCATAAGGGTGCACTTTGCAAGAGTACGTGGTGACCGCCGGCGCCGGCAGCTGCCGATCCTGATAGTTTCCGCCAAGCACAACCCAACATGAAGTGCGACCTTGTTGTGTTCAACTCCAAAATCTGAGAGCGTGTTCTCTGCATGCATGCGCATCTGTCTGTTTGCAGGCTGGAGGCGGATGTGCTGATGCTCAAGTCCTTTGGTGATGGCAAGGAGCGTGATGAGCGTCAGACGCGTGTGCTGCTGGAGGCTGCTGGCTTCACCCCAGGCCGCCTGCTGCCCACCACTGGACTCATGACACTGCAGGAGGCAACACCCAAGCTGAATTGGCAGGCAGACGCGTGATGGCCAGCACTGCTGACAGTCCTTCTGCTGTCTTGTGACACCAAGCGCGCTGGCTTGGATTTGTGTGGGGTTGGTTGGGGTTTGTGTAGGGTGCGTGTGGGGTTTTTGGACCATTCTCAAAGGGCCTTGAGGGGCCAAGTGAAGCCATGAAAAGCCCAGGATTGCTGGGGATGGCAATACGTCCCCACTTGAGAGACATAAGATATCAGCCTGCCAGGCCGCCTGGGTCAACAGTTGACTGGGGCATCTGTAATGCCATAGCATGACACGGGCTGGTCATCTGCAGAGTTGCCTGTTGGCCTGTTGGCTGTGGCAGACAGTGTGCAGCAGTTGTTTGTTGCTGAGAGAAGTGCCTGCATTACATGCACATGTGACCGCTGGCGTGAGAGTGTCGTTGATCTGTGCTTTGAAGGGCCACCGTGTGTCACGCACAGTCCATGGCACCGCCAAGTTCACCAGCAAACATCAGAAGTTCACTATGTGATCATGAGTGTGCATTCACTGTTTCATGAGTGTGCATGCTCCCACGTGGTTAACCCGGTTAGGGGGTAAATTCAGACACCCTGGCCACCCCCCTGGTTAAGCTTGGTTTCCATTTGCTGATCAACCCCCCTTTCTGCATAGTGCATGCATCAAGGAGGGGCCTGGGGTTTGAGGTTGCAACCTGCAATTGCCAAGCTGTGTGGGGCTGGTTGATGGCGCCGTGGTAACGTCCACATTGGCAGCATGTACCCCATAGTATGCGATGGCACTGCCTTTGGTGTTTGGGGTCAGGTGGAGGCTCCAACTGGTTGATTCTGAACAGCAGACAATGTATGCTACCTGTGTTTTTGTGTTTGAGGTGTGTGTTTGGGTGATGGCAACGCACTGCAGCTGTGTGTATGGTGTGAAGGAGGGATGTGTATGGAGACTGTGTGCTGTGACAGCTGTGACAGCTGACCTGGGTTGCGATGTTTGTCTGTCTGGGCCGGACGGACGGCCGGGGGGGGGGGGGGGGAGCTGCGCATGCACTTCTGTACATCCTCCCGTGCGTCACCACCAAGACAGCACTGTAGCCAATGTGACGGGAAATGTCCCGAAAACGGCGTCCCATTTGATGCCCGTCACATATGGTAGCGGAACCATCCCCACTGAGCTAGCAGCTCAGCCCACAGGGCCGCACGGGGGCCGCAGCGGGGCATGGCTGGTAGTGTGCGTCCGCCCCTGTGACGGCGTGAGATGTTGTAGTAAGATCGCAGAGGCGTGAGATATGGGGAAAAGGCGGCAGGTCTCCTCCCTCAACGCTTCGAGCAGGCAGCTGCCAACCATAGCCTGCCAACTCCCTACTGTACACACCGTGTGCCGGGGTGTGGAGGCTTGTGTGCTATCATTAATGTCGACACTGCGTTCCGATAGTGTGATTTGGTGACGAGTATGCTGTATGAGGATGATACTGGCTTGTGTATGTATGTATTGGGTCTTGACTGGACATGTCCACGGTATGCAACACTAGTGTGAGTGGCTTCAATAGCCCTTGACACCAGCTGGTGTTGACTGCAGTCAAGGCCCTTGACTCCCGGGGAGCCGTGTTGTGTAGGTTCCACTTGTGTTTGGGGTTGGGGGTGGATAAGTGTACAGTAAGAGCTGGTTGGTGGAACGCTGGTCGCGCACAGATTGTTCAAAGAATGAATCTGCTGTCAGTGGCAGACCTACACCGAGCCCTGGGGGAACATAACAACAGCGAAAAGCTGTATCATGTCTTACAGCTGCTGCACCCCATAGCTCTTTCAAAAGTTCTACTACAACTGCTGTGAGCTGAGGTCTTGGCGGCGCTGCTGGTAAATGCGCTGTGGTGGCATCGTCCTGCTGGTTGCTTGGGGCCCTCAGTTTCTGCGACAGCCTGTCAGCAATTGGATGACCTGCACCACACCAACTCCCTATCCCACTGGGCATCTCTGCTGCTTGCCAGCAACTGTTGAGGTTCAACGCGTCACTCTCACGGTGTGTGGGAGACATCCGTGAGACAGTCTGCCCTCCCTTGGATCAGCATGTGCCACCATGAATGGACCCTGGACCAGACATCGGCCCAGTGCCTGTGTAGCCAATCATACTTATAGGAATTAACTTGAAACACAGATGAACAACGGGCAGAGGATGAAGTCGTTGTGGGGAGTTTCAAGCTGTAACGCTTTTGTAACAGCAGCAGCGCAGTTTGGCTGCATCTTGCTGATTTTGGTTACTGTACCTCAAATTGACTACTTCTTACTCGTCTGACGGCCAACAGACTGCTGCCTTTGCTTCGGCGTTCGAGCACTGTTGCGGGGGGTTGGTTGCTTGTGCCCATTGCCGCGATCTCTTGATTGTGTGTTTTGAAAAGGTCGATCCAGCTCAAACCAGCAAGACACACCGCAGTAACTGCAGGCAGAGCAGTGGAGTGATGCAAGGTGCAGATGGACAGGAGTGAGGCACTAGCAAACTCCACAAAGTAGCTCAGGGAGCTGATGGAACATTTGTGATGCATGCAGGTGTAGATTTGCGCCCGCTCACCGGGCGCCAGAGGTGCAGTTTCGCCCAGGTCAGTTCCAACAGCACCCAACAGCACCCAACAGCACTGCCCCCCCCAACTGCACTGCCCCCCCTGACGGGCAGAGCCTGAAAAGTGGCGAGCGTCCTGCATCAACATGCATTTCAAACCCTGCTGAACGTGTGATGTTTTTGATCGTTTCAATTGCTGCAGGCGCCGTTCACAGCAGGTGGAGCAGTGCAGCACAAGGCACGCTGCAGTGTGCGGTGCACGCACACGCTGCCAGGGTGGGTGTGTCAGCAAGTGACAGCGTGGCACCAACGCATTGTCAGCATATCTGTATCCAGCAGGCATCGACCAGCAAAAGATAGTTGCAGCAGGCGATGTCAATTTGATCAGGCAGCAGTAGTGCACAAGACCCCAGGGCAGCCTTCACTCTCTCCAGCAGCGCTGTAGCCTCCCAGTTGGTTGCAGCAGCAGTCGCATCAATGTACAGCGCAAGCTCTGCTTGGCAGCGTGCCCTAGGCATTTGCTACAGACCCCCCCCCCCCCCACCACCTTGCAACGCCCACCCCCCAATACATGCAGCAGCCCCTGTTCTTGAGGTCATTGGTTACATTCGTTCACTTCTGCCTGTCAGTATGTGTTGGAAGGAGCAGCAGCAGCGACGGCAGCACGCACCTGTCATAATATCAGGGGCCTGCGAGCTTCACACTCCAACATGAGTGCCTCATGAGTCTCACTTTCTGGCACCTGTCCCTAGCTCATCTTGTTCCTCAATCAAACTTCCTCAATCACACCCTCCCCTGTGTGGAGTGTGATTGGGGTCTGCACAACTGCTCTCATATGTGCATCTGCCGACCATTGCTGCTGCTGCTGCTGTAGGATGGGAGCACTCGTAGGGTGGTTGTGACTGGCATGGGCCTAGTGTCACCCCTTGGGCATGAGGTAAGGCAGGCACACCGTCTGACTGTCACTAGGATTGCACTGCCAGTGTCAAATGGTCAGTCACTCAGTCTCAGTTGAGTAAGTACAGTGCGGACAGGTCCTGCCACAGATGGCACAGTTTAGCAGGTGCTTGGATTGCTGCCGTTCATATACCAACAGGGAAGCGAGAAATGGTCAAACGGTGATGGCGTCACCCTCTGGGTCAATGCCAGGTGATCCTGACAAGTGGTCATGTTTTGAAGGACGGAGTGATTCAGCTGGCTGGCCCTTGGGCATGGGGCCATCCCCTCTCCTCCCCCCAGCCACCATCCCCCCTCAGCCAAAATCCCCCCCCCCCCGCGCAACCAGGATGGGCGCTATGATATCACTGGTATTTCACTCAGGATCGGATCCCCTACGCTTGACTTGACAGTGCATCTGTGCCCCTGCTGCTGCTGCCCATCCACCTCTTCAGCACGATGAGTTCTACAACAACTTGCTGGCCGGCAAGAGTGGTGTCAGCGAGATCAGCTCATTCGATACCGCTGGCTTCAGCACACGCTTTGCAGGAGAGATCAAGGTGGGGCTGGGGTGCACTCAGCAGCAAAGCAAGTGCACATTCGTGCATCTCAACTGTGAAGCACTACAGCGGTACAGTCTGTGGCCAGTGGTGCGTGATACAGCGGTGATACAGCGGTCCAGCCACAGCATCTCAACCCAGCAGGGGGGGGGGGGTCCACACTTGCATGCAGATGGCTTGCCAGTACCTAGACACTGCTTGCCACTTTTGCCTGCTGCTGCCTAATCCTGCTGCTGCTTTACTCCTGCTGCTGCTGCTGCCGGCTATGGCTGCTGCTGCTGCTGCTGCTGTTGCTGTTGCTCCTTGCTGCTGCTGCATGATCCTGCATGCAGTCTCTGGAGACTGACGGCTACATTGCCAGGAAGCAGGAGCGGCGGCTGGACAAGGCGATCAAGTATGTGCTGGTGTCAGGCAAGAAGGCACTGGGAGATGCAGGGCTGGACTGGCAGGGAGATGACATAAAGGTGAGGCCCAGCACAGCTGTGCGTCTTTCTCAGGGTTGTGGGGTTCAGAGTGTCCACACAATTTCATATGCATGCATACGACAGTGCAAATGCATGTGGTATGGACACAGCGCGTGACTATGCTGACTACTTATTAGACTCGCAAGCCCCAGCGCTCATCTTGTGCTGACACCCCCTGCTGCAACCTCCTGCTGCTACCATCGTCTTGACTGCTGCTTCAACAGCAACTGGACAAAGCCCGGTGTGGCATCCTGATCGGCAGCGCATTTGCGGCATGCAGACGTTTGCAACAGCAGTAGAGGCTCTGGAGACCCAAAGTGAGTTCATGTACTCTTCCTGATATTCAATGTGGAATTACAGATGCAGCTACACCAATCCCAGTGGGCACTTGGGCACCCAAAGCACTGCCAGGGCTTGCATGCAGGCCTTCGTTCGTGAGGGCAGCAGCGGCAGGAGTTCTTGTTGCTGCGGGCTCTTACTGCAGTAGGAGCTGTCCTGCAGCAGACTGAAGCAGCCATGTTGGTTTGGCACCTTCGTGACGCCCTAGTTCTCACGATCAGGAAGATAAGCAGCAACTGATGACCACATTCACAAAGCTGGCCTTCAACCTGCGCATGCCTTGTTTAGCCTGCCCTCACCATTTCAAATCAACACATGCTGAGGCTGCTGTCGGTTGTGTGCGGGTATGTGTGTCAGCAGAGGGGGTGCATGCGTACTCATGCATGCTTTGTGTGTCGACAGATGAGTATGTATACATGCAAGCTCACTAAGACTGTCCTACTAGATAGGCAAGCAACAGTGACGTAATCCCTCTTGTGTGTGTGTTGCAGGCTACAGAAAATGAACCCCTTCTGCATCCCCTTTGCCATCACCAACATGTCTGGGGCCCTGCTGGCTATGGACCTAGGTTCATGGGACCCAACTATGCCATCAACACCGGTGAGTGAGGCCTCCGTGCTTTTGTAGGGTTTAGGTGCTGTTGTGCATGGTCGTTGGCTGTCTTTTTGCTTTCTGGTACTGTACATCACAGGGTGAGCAGGGTGGTGCTTGCCGGCAATGCTGTTGATGCCAGGGGTCTCCCAGAAGTGGTTTACCCCCTTGAAGCGCCTGTTGCAAGATTTTCAGGCGTGCAGCTTGAGCTCGCATGCATGGTCTAGCCGCTGTGCTGCATGAACTGACTGCTGTCGTGATCTGAAGCTGATGCTGTGTTTCTTGCATCCTGCTGTGTCTTCCTGCCTGCCTGCA
>VIIQ02000302.1:0-23023 GCA_007449985.2 Desmodesmus armatus
TGCTTGCAAAGGCTGTGTTCAAGCAAGGATTCAGGCTTGTGGAGTGAGTAAAGGCATGCAAATAAAAGTACAAGATGTGTGCTTTGCTTTTGATGATGTTTGTGTGATGTCAAGTGATGTGAGCTGATGTCAAAGTGCCTGTGTGAGCAGTTTGCTGCTGAAGTAGGGTTTTCAACTTGGTGTTTGCAAAGGCTGTGTTCAAGCTAGGATTCAGCTTGTGGAGTGAGTAAGGCATGCAAATAAAAGTACAAGATGTGTGCTTTGCTTTTGATGATGTTGTGTGATGTCAAGTGATGTGAGCTGATGTCAAAAGTGCATGTGTGAGCAGTTTGCTGCTGAAGTAGGGTTTTCAACTTGGTGCTGCAAAGGCTGTGGTCAAGCTAGGATTCAGGCTTGTGGTGAGTAAAGGCATGCAAATAAAAGTACAAGATGTGTGCTTTGCTTTTGATGATGTTGTGTGATGTCAAGTGATGTGAGCTGATGTCAATAGTGCCTGTGTGAGCAATTTTTAGCTGAATCAGGGTTTTCAACTTGGTGCTTGCAAAGGCTGTGTTCAAGCAAGGATTCAGGCTTGTGGAGTGAGTAAAGGCATGCAAATGAAAGTACAAGATGTTTGCTTTGCTTTTGATGATGGTTTGATGTCAAGTGATGTGAGTTAATGTCAAAAGTGCATGTGTGAGTAGTTTGCAGCTGAAGTAGGGTTTTCAACTTGGTGCTTGCAAAGGATGTGTTCAAGCTAGGATCCAGGCTTGTGGAGTGAGTAAAGGCATCTAAAAATAATACAAGTGTGCTTTGCTTTTGATGATGTCGTGTGATGTCAAGTGATGTGAGCTGATGTCAAAGTGCTGTGTGAGCAGTTTGCTGCTGAAGTAGGGTTCTCAACTTGGTGCTTGCAAAGGCTGTGTTCAAGCTAGGATTCAGGCTTGTGGGGTGAGTAAAGGCATGCAAACAAAGTACAAGATGTGTGCTTTGCTTTTGATGATGTTGTGTGATGTCAAGTGATGTGAGCTGATGTCAATAGTGCCTGTGTGAGCAATTTTTAGCTGATCAGGGTTTTCAACTTGGTGCTTGCAAAGGCTGTGTTCAAGCAAGGATTCAGGCTTGTGGAGTGAGTAAAGGCATCCAAAAATAGTACAAGATGTTTGCTTTGCTTTTGATAATGTTTGTGATGTCAAGTGATGTGAGCTGATGTCAAAAGTGCATGTGTGAGCAGTTTTGCTGCTGAAGTAGGGTTTTCAACTTGGTGCTTGCAAAGGCTGTGTTCAAGCTAGGATTCAGGCTTGTGGAGTGAGTAAAGGCATGCAAAGAAAGTACAAGATGTTTGCTTTGCTTTTGATGATGTGGTTTGATGTCAAGTGATGTGAGTTGATGTCAAAGTGCATGTGTGAGCAGTTGCAGCTGAAGTAGGTTTTCAACTTGTGCTTGCAAAGGATGTGTTCAAGCTAGGATTCAGGCTTGTGGAGTGAGTAAAGGCATCCAAAAATAATACAAGATGTGTGCTTTGCTTTTGATGATGTCGTGTGATGTCAAGTGATGTGAGCTGATGTCAAAAGTGCATGTGTGAGCAGTTTGCTGCTGAAGTAGGGTTCTCACTTGGTGCTTGCAAAGGCTGTGTTCAAACTAGGATTCAGGCTTGTGGAGTGAGTAAAGGCATGCAACAAAAGTACAAGATGTGTGCTTTGCTTTTGATGATGTTGTGTGATGTCAAGTGATGTGAGCTGATGTCAAGTGATGTGCTGATGTCAAAAGTGCATGTGTGAGCAGTTTGCTGCTATAGAAGGGTTTTCTACTTGGTGCTTGCAAAGGCTGTGTTCAAGCTAGGATTCAAGCTTGTGGAGTGAGTAAAGGCATCCAAAATAGTACAAGATGTGTGCTTTGCCTTTGATGATGTTGTGTGATGTCAAGTGATGTGAGCTGATGTCAAGTGATGTGAGCTGATGTCAAAAGTGCCTGTGTGAGCAGTTTTGCTGCTATAAAGGGTTTTCAACTTGTTGTTTGCCAAGGCTGTGTTCAAGCTAGGATTCAGGCTTGTGGAGTGAGTAAAGGCATGCAAAAATAGTACAAGATGTGTGCCTTGCCTTGATGATGTTGTGTGATGTCAAGTGATGTGAGCTGATGTCAAAAGTGCATGTGTGAGCAGTTTGCTGCTATAGAAGGGTTTTCAACTTGGTGCTTGCAAAGGCTGTGTCCAAGCTAGGATTCAGGCTTGTGGAGTGAGTAAAGGCATGCAATGAAAGTACAAGATGTGTGCTTTGCTTTTGATGATGTTGTGTGATGTCAAGTGATGTGAGCTGATGTCAAAAGTGCATGTGTGAGCAGTTTGCTGCTGAAGTAGGGTTTTCAACTTGGTGCTTGCAAAGGCTGTGTTCAAGCTAGGATTCAGGCTTGTGGAGTGAGTAAAGGCCTGCAATTAAAAGTACAAGATGTGTGCTTTGCTTTTGATGATGTTGTGTGATGTCAAGTGATGTGAGCTGATGTCAAAAGTGCCTGTGTGAGCAATTTTTAGCTGAATCAGGGTTTTCAACTTGGTGCTTGCAAAGGCTGTGTTCAAGCAAGGATTCAGGCTTGTGGAGTGAGTAAAGGCATGCAAATAAAAGTACAAGATGTGTGCTTTGCTTTTGATGATGTTGTGTGATGTCAAGTGAGTGAGCTGATGTCAATAGTGCCTGTGTGAGCAATTTTTAGCTGAATCAGGGTTTTCAACTTGGTGCTTGCAAAGGCTGTGTTCAAGCAAGGATTTAGGCTTGTGGAGTGAGTAAAGGCATGCAAATGAAAGTACAAGATGTGTGCTTTGCTTTTGATGATGTTGTGTGATGTCAAGTGATGTGAGCTGATGTCAATAGTGCCTGTGTGAGCAGTTTGCTGCTGAAGTAGGGTTTTCAACTTGGTGCTTGCAAAGGCTGTGTTCAAGCTAGGATTCAGGCTTGTGGAGAGTAAAGGCATGCAAATAAAAGTACAAGATGTGTGCTTTGCTTTGATGATGTTGTGTGATGTCAAGTGATGTGAGCTGATGTCAAAAGTGCATGTGTGAGCATTTTTAGCTGAATCCGGGTTTTCAACTTGGTGCTTGCAAAGGCTGTGTTCAAGCAAGGATTCAGGCTTGTGGAGTGAGTAAAGGCATCCAAAAATAGTACAAGATGTTTGCTTTGCTTTTGATGATGTTGTGTGATGTCAAGTGATGTGAGCTGATGTCAAAAGTGCCTGTGTGAGCAGTTTGCTGCTATAGAAGGGTTTTCAACTTGGTGCTTGCAAAGGCTGTGTTCAAGCAAGGATTTAGGCTTGTGGAGTGAGTAAAGGCATGCAAATGAAAGTACAAGATGTGTGCTTTGCTTTTGATGATGTTGTGTGATGTCAAGTGATGTGAGCTGATGTCAATAGTGCCTGTGTGAGCAGTTTGCTGCTGAAGTAGGGTTTTCAACTTGGTGCTTGCAAAGGCTGTGTTCAAGCTAGGATTCAGGCTTGGAGTGAGTAAAGGGCATGCAAATAAAGTACAAGATGTGTGCTTTGCTTTTGATGATGTTGTGTGATGTCAAGTGATGTGAGCTGATGTCAAAAGTGCATGTGTGAGCTGTTTGCTGCTGAAGTAGGGTTTTCAACTTGGTGCTTGCAAAGGCTGTGTCAAGCTAGGATTCAGGCTTGTGGAGTGAGTAAAGGCATGCAAAAATAGTACAAGATGTGTGCTTTGCCTTTGATGATGTTGTGTGATGTCAAGTGATGTGAGCTGATGTCAAAAGTGCATGTGTGAGCAGTTTGCTGCTATAAAGGGTTTTCAACTTGGTGCTTGCAAAGGCTGTGTTCAAGCAGGATTCAGGCTTGTGGAGTGAGTAAAGGCATGCAAATGAAAGTACAAGATGTGTGCTTTGCTTTTGATGATGTTGTGTGATGTCAAGTGATGTGAGCTGATGTCAATAGTGCCTGTGTGAGCAGTTTGCTGCTGAAGTAGGGTTTTCAACTTGGTGCTTGCAAAGGCTGTGTTCAAGCTAGGATTCAGGCTTGTGGAGTGAGTAAAGGCATGCAAAAAAAGTACAAGATGTGTGCTTTGCTTTTGATGATGTTGTGTGATGTCAAGTGATGTGAGCTGATGTCAAAGTGCATGTGTGAGCAATTTTTAGCTGAATCAGGGTTTTCAACTTGGTGCTTGCAAAGGCTGTGTTCAAGCAAGGATTCAGGCTTGTGGAGTGAGTAAAGGCACAAAAATAGTACAAGATGTTTGCTTTGCTTTTGATGTTGTTGTGTGATGTCAAGTGATGTGAGCTGATGTCAAAGTGCCTGTGTGAGCAGTTTGCTGCTGAAGTAGGGTTTTCAACTTGGTGCTTGCAAAGGCTGTGTTCAAGCTAGGATTCAGGCTTGTGGAGTGAGTAAAGGCATGCAAATAAAAGTACAAGATGTGTGCTTTGCTTTTGATGATGTTGTGTGATGTCAGTGATGTGAGCTGATGTCAAAAGTGCATGTGTGAGCAGTTTGCTGCTGAAGTAGGGTTTTCAACTTGGTGCTTGCAAAGGCTGTGTTCAAGCTAGGATTCAGGCTTGTGGAGTGAGTAAAGGCATGCAAAAAAGTACAAGATGTGTGCTTTGCTTTGATGATGTTGTGTGATGTCAAGTGATGTGAGCTGATGTCAAAAGTGCATGTGTGAGCAGTTTGCTGCTAATAGAAGGTTTTCAACTTGGTGCTTGCAAAGGCTGTGTTCAAGCTAGGATTCAGGCTTGTGGAGTGAGTAAAGGCATGCAAATAAAAGTACAAGATGTGTGCTTTGCTTTTGATGATGTTGTGTGATGTCAAGTGATGTGAGCTGATGTCAAAAGTGCCTGTGTGAGCAATTTTAGCTGAATCAGGTTTTCAACTTGGTGCTTGCAAAGGCTGTGTTCAAGCAAGGATTCAGGCTTGTGGAGTGAGTAAAGGCATGCAAATAAAGTACAAGATGTGTGCTTTGCTTTTGATGATGTTGTGTGATGTCAAGTGATGTGAGCTGATGTCAATAGTGCTGTGTGAGCAGTTTGCTGCTGAAGTAGGGTTTTCAACTTGGTGCTTGCAAAGGCTGTGTTCAAGCTAGGATTCAGGCTTGTGGAGTGAGTAAAGGCATGCAAATAAAGTACAAGATGTGTGCTTTGCTTTTGATGATGTTGTGTGATGTCAAGTGATGTGAGCTGATGTCAAAAGTGCATGTGTGAGCATTTTGCTGCTGAATAGGGTTTTCAACTTGGTGCTTGCAAAGGCTGTGTTCAAGCTAGGATTCAGGCTTGTGGAGTGAGTAAAGGCATGCAAATAAAAGTACAAGATGTGTGCTTTGCTTTTGATGATGTTGTGTGATGTCAAGTGATGTGAGCTGATGTCAAAGTGCCTGTGTGAGCAATTTTAGCTGAATCAGGGTTTTCAACTTGGTGCTTGCAAAGGCTGTGTTCAAGCTAGGATTCAGGCTTGTGGAGTGAGTAAAGGCATGCAAAATAGTACAAGATGTTTGCTTTGCTTTTGATGATGTTGTGTGATGTCAAGTGATGTGAGCTGATGTCAAAAGTGCATGTGTGAGCAGTTTGCTGCTGAAGTAGGGTTTTCAACTTGGTGCTTGCAAAGGCTGTGTTCAAGCTAGGATTCAGGCTTGTGGAGTGAGTAAAGGCATGCAAAAAAGTACAAGATGTGTGCTTTGCTTTTGATGATGTTGTGTGATGTCAAGTGATGTGAGCTGATGTCAAAAGTGCATGTGTGAGCAGTTTGCTGAATAGGGTTTCAACTTGGTGCTTGCAAAGGCTGTGTTCAAGCTAGGATTCAGGCTTGTGGAGTGAGTAAAGGCATGCAAAAAAAGTACAAGATGTGTGCTTTGCTTTTGATGATGTTGTGTGATGTCAAGTGATGTGAGCTGATGTCAATAGTGCCTGTGTGAGCAATTTTTAGCTGAATCAGGGTTTCAACTTGGTGCTTGCAAAGGCTGTGTTCAAGCAAGGATTCAGGCTTGTGGAGTGAGTAAAGGCATGCAAATAAGTACAAGATGTGTGCTTTGCTTTTGATGATGTTGTGTGATGTCAAGTGATGTGAGCTGATGTCAATAGTGCATGTGTGAGCAGTTTGCTGCTGAAGTAGGGTTTTCAACTTGGTGCTTGCAAAGGCTGTGTTCAAGCTAGGATTCAGGCTTGTGGAGTGAGTAAAGGCATGCAAATAAAGTACAAGATGTGTGCTTTGCTTTTGATGATGTTGTGTGATGTCAAGTGATGTGAGCTGATGTCAAAAGTGCATGTGTGAGCAATTTTTAGCTGAATAGGGTTTTCAACTTGGTGCTTGCAAAGGCTGTGTTCAAGCTAGGATTCAGGCTTGTGGAGTGAGTAAAGGCATCCAAAAATAGTACAAGATGTTTGCTTTGCTTTTGATGATGTTGTGTGATGTCAAGTGATGTGAGCTGATGTCAAAAGTGCATGTGTGAGCAGTTTGCTGCTATAGAAGGGTTTTCAACTTGGTGCTTGCAAAGGCTGTGTTCAAGCTAGGATTCAGGCTTGTGGAGTGAGTAAAGGCATGCAAATGAAAGTACAAGATGTGTGCTTTGCTTTTGATGATGTTGTGTGATGTCAAGTGATGTGAGCTGATGTCAAAAGTGCATGTGTGAGCAGTTTGCTGCTGAAGTAGGGTTTTCAACTTGGTGCTTGCAAAGGCTGTGTTCAAGCTAGGATTCAGGCTTGTGGAGTGAGTAAAGGCATGCAAAAAAAGTACAAGATGTGTGCTTTGCTTTTGATGATGTTGTGTGATGTCAAGTGATGTGAGCTGATGTCAAAAGTGCATGTGTGAGCAGTTTGCTGCTGAAGTAGGGTTTTCAACTTGGTGCTTGCAAAGGCTGTGTTCAAGCTAGGATTCAGGCTTGTGGAGTGAGTAAAGGCATGCAAAAAAAGTACAAGATGTGTGCTTTGCTTTTGATGATGTTGTGTGATGTCAAGTGATGTGAGCTGATGTCAAAAGTGCATGTGTGAGCAGTTTGCTGCTATAGAAGGGTTTTCAACTTGGTGCTTGCAAAGGCTGTGTTCAAGCTAGGATTCAGGCTTGTGGAGTGAGTAAAGGCATGCAAATGAAAGTACAAGATGTGTGCTTTGCTTTTGATGATGTTGTGTGATGTCAAGTGATGTGAGCTGATGTCAAAAGTGCCTGTGTGAGCAGTTTGCTGCTGAAGTAGGGTTTTCAACTTGGTGCTTGCAAAGGCTGTGTTCAAGCTAGGATTCAGGCTTGTGGAGTGAGTAAAGGCATGCAAATAAAAGTACAAGATGTGTGCTTTGCTTTTGATGATGTTGTGTGATGTCAAGTGATGTGAGCTGATGTCAAAAGTGCATGTGTGAGCATTTTTAGCTGAATAGGGTTTTCAACTTGGTGCTTGCAAAGGCTGTGTTCAAGCTAGGATTCAGGCTTGTGGAGTGAGTAAAGGCATCCAAAAATAGTACAAGATGTTGCTTTGCTTTTGATGATGTGTGTGTGATGTCAAGTGATGTGAGCTGATGTCAAAAGTGCCTGTGTGAGCAGTTTGCTGCTGAAGTAGGGTTTTCAACTTGGTGCTTGCAAAGGCTGTGTTCAAGCTAGGATTCAGGCTTGTGGAGTGAGTAAAGGCATGCAAATAAAAGTACAAGATGTGTGCTTTGCTTTTGATGATGTTGTGTGATGTCAAGTGATGTGAGCTGATGTCAAAGTGCATGTGTGAGCAGTTTGCTGCTGAAGTAGGGTTTTCAACTTGGTGCTTGCAAAGGCTGTGTTCAAGCTAGGATTCAGGCTTGTGGAGTGAGTAAAGGCATGCAAAATAGTACAAGATGTGTGCTTTGCTTTTGATGATGTTGTGTGATGTCAAGTGATGTGAGCTGATGTCAAAAGTGCATGTGTGAGCAGTTTGCTGCTAAGAAGGGTTTTCAACTTGGTGCTTGCAAAGGCTGTGTTCAAGCTAGGATTCAGGCTTGTGGAGTGAGTAAAGGCATGCAAAAAAAGTACAAGATGTGTGCTTTGCTTTTGATGATGTTGTGTGATGTCAAGTGATGTGAGCTGATGTCAAAAGTGCATGTGTGAGCAGTTTGCTGCTGAAGTAGGGTTTTCAACTTGGTGCTTGCAAAGGCTGTGTTCAAGCTAGGATTCAGGCTTGTGGAGTGAGTAAAGGCATGCAAAAAAAGTACAAGATGTGTGCTTTGCTTTTGATGATGTTGTGTGATGTCAAGTGATGTGAGCTGATGTCAAAAGTGCATGTGTGAGCAGTTTGCTGCTGAAGTAGGGTTTTCAACTTGGTGCTTGCAAAGGCTGTGTTCAAGCTAGGATTCAGGCTTGTGGAGTGAGTAAAGGCATGCAAATAAAGTACAAGATGTGTGCTTTGCTTTTGATGATGTTGTGTGATGTCAAGTGATGTGAGCTGATGTCAAAAGTGCATGTGTGAGCAGTTTGCTGCTGAAGTAGGGTTTTCAACTTGGTGCTTGCAAAGGCTGTGTTCAAGCTAGGATTCAGGCTTGTGGAGTGAGTAAAGGCATGCAAAAATAGTACAAGATGTGTGCTTTGCTTTTGATGATGTTGTGTGATGTCAAGTGATGTGAGCTGATGTCAAAAGTGCATGTGTGAGCAGTTTGCTGCTATAGAGGGTTTTCAACTTGGTGCTTGCAAAGGCTGTGTTCAAGCTAGGATTCAGGCTTGTGGAGTGAGTAAAGGCATGCAAAAAAAGTACAAGATGTGTGCTTTGCTTTTGATGTTGTGTGATGTCAAGTGATGTGAGCTGATGTCAAAAGTGCATGTGTGAGCAGTTTGCTGCTGAAGTAGGGTTTTCAACTTGGTGCTTGCAAAGGCTGTGTTCAAGCTAGGATTCAGGCTTGTGGAGTGAGTAAAGGCATGCAAAAAAGTACAAGATGTGTGCTTTGCTTTTGATGATGTTGTGTGATGTCAAGTGATGTGAGCTGATGTCAAAAGTGCCTGTGTGAGCAGTTTGAGCTGAAGAGGGTTTTCAACTTGGTGCTTGCAAAGGCTGTGTTCAAGCTAGGATTCAGGCTTGTGGAGTGAGTAAAGGCATGCAAAAAAAGTACAAGATGTGTGCTTTGCTTTTGATGATGTTGTGTGATGTCAAGTGATGTGAGCTGATGTCAAAAGTGCCTGTGTGAGCAGTTTTTGCTGAATCAGGGTTTTCAACTTGGTGCTTGCAAAGGCTGTGTTCAAGCTAGGATTCAGGCTTGTGGAGTGAGTAAAGGCATGCAAATGAAAGTACAAGATGTGTGCTTTGCTTTTGATGATGTTGTGTGATGTCAAGTGATGTGAGCTGATGTCAATAGTGCCTGTGTGAGCAGTTTGCTGCTGAAGTAGGGTTTTCAACTTGGTGCTTGCAAAGGCTGTGTTCAAGCTAGGATTCAGGCTTGTGGAGTGAGTAAAGGCATGCAAATAAAGTACAAGATGTGTGCTTTGCTTTTGATGATGTTGTGTGATGTCAAGTGATGTGAGCTGATGTCAAAAGTGCATGTGTGAGCAGTTTGCTGCTGAATAGGGTTTTCAACTTGGTGCTTGCAAAGGCTGTGTTCAAGCTAGGATTCAGGCTTGTGGAGTGAGTAAAGGCATGCAAATAAAAGTACAAGATGTGTGCTTTGCTTTTGATGATGTTGTGTGATGTCAAGTGATGTGAGCTGATGTCAATAGTGCCTGTGTGAGCAGTTTTAGCTGAATCAGGGTTTTCAACTTGGTGCTTGCAAAGGCTGTGTTCAAGCTAGGATTCAGGCTTGTGGAGTGAGTAAAGGCATGCAAATAAAAGTACAAGATGTGTGCTTTGCTTTTGATGATGTGGTGTGATGTCAAGTGATGTGAGCTGATGTCAAAAGTGCATGTGTGAGCAGTTTGCAGCTGAAGTAGGGTTTTCAACTTGGTGCTTGCAAAGGCTGTGTTCAAGCTAGGATTCAGGCTTGTGGAGTGAGTAAAGGCATCAAAAATAATACAAGATGTGTGCTTTGCTTTTGATGATGTTGTGTGATGTCAAGTGATGTGAGCTGATGTCAAAAGTGCATGTGTGAGCAGTTTGCTGCTGAAGTAGGGTTTTCAACTTGGTGCTTGCAAAGGCTGTGTTCAAGCTAGGATTCAGGCTTGTGGAGTGAGTAAAGGCATGCAAAAAAAGTACAAGATGTGTGCTTTGCTTTTGATGATGTTGTGTGATGTCAAGTGATGTGAGCTGATGTCAAAAGTGCATGTGTGAGCAGTTTTAGCTGAATCAGGGTTTTCAACTTGGTGCTTGCAAAGGCTGTGTTCAAGCAAGGATTCAGGCTTGTGGAGTGAGTAAAGGCATCCAAAAATAGTACAAGATGTTTGCTTTGCTTTTGATGATGTTGTGTGATGTCAAGTGATGTGAGCTGATGTCAAAAGTGCATGTGTGAGCAGTTTGCTGCTGAAGTAGGGTTTTCAACTTGGTGCTTGCAAAGGCTGTGTTCAAGCTAGGATTCAGGCTTGTGGAGTGAGTAAAGGCATGCAAAAAAGTACAAGATGTGTGCTTTGCTTTTGATGATGTTGTGTGATGTCAAGTGATGTGAGCTGATGTCAAAAGTGCCTGTGTGAGCAGTTTTTAGCTGAATAGGGTTTTCAACTTGGTGCTTGCAAAGGCTGTGTTCAAGCTAGGATTCAGGCTTGTGGAGTGAGTAAAGGCATCCAAAAATAGTACAAGATGTGTGCTTTGCTTTTGATGATGTTGTGTGATGTCAAGTGATGTGAGCTGATGTCAAAAGTGCATGTGTGAGCAGTTTGCTGCTGAAGTAGGGTTTTCAACTTGGTGCTTGCAAAGGCTGTGTTCAAGCTAGGATTCAGGCTTGTGGAGTGAGTAAAGGCATGCAAATGAAAGTACAAGATGTGTGCTTTGCTTTTGATGATGTGGTGTGATGTCAAGTGATGTGAGCTGATGTCAAAAGTGCATGTGTGAGCAGTTTGCTGCTGAAGTAGGGTTTTCAACTTGGTGCTTGCAAAGGCTGTGTTCAAGCTAGGATTCAGGCTTGTGGAGTGAGTAAAGGCATCCAAAAATAATACAAGATGTGTGCTTTGCTTTTGATGATGTTGTGTGATGTCAAGTGATGTGAGCTGATGTCAAAAGTGCATGTGTGAGCAGTTTGCTGCTGAAGTAGGGTTTTCAACTTGGTGCTTGCAAAGGCTGTGTTCAAGCTAGGATTCAGGCTTGTGGAGTGAGTAAAGGCATGCAAATAAAAGTACAAGATGTGTGCTTTGCTTTTGATGATGTTGTGTGATGTCAAGTGATGTGAGCTGATGTCAAAAGTGCATGTGTGAGCAGTTTGCTGCTGAAGTAGGGTTTTCAACTTGGTGCTTGCAAAGGCTGTGTTCAAGCTAGGATTCAGGCTTGTGGAGTGAGTAAAGGCATGCAAATAAAAGTACAAGATGTGTGCTTTGCTTTTGATGATGTTGTGTGATGTCAAGTGATGTGAGCTGATGTCAATAGTGCCTGTGTGAGCAATTTTTAGCTGAATAGGGTTTTCAACTTGGTGCTTGCAAAGGCTGTGTTCAAGCTAGGATTCAGGCTTGTGGAGTGAGTAAAGGCATGCAAATGAAAGTACAAGATGTTTGCTTTGCTTTTGATGATGTGGTTTGATGTCAAGTGATGTGAGTGATGTCAAAAGTGCATGTGTGAGCAGTTTGCAGCTGAAGTAGGGTTTTCAACTTGGTGCTTGCAAAGGATGTGTTCAAGCTAGGATTCAGGCTTGTGGAGTGAGTAAAGGCATCAAAAATAATACAAGATGTGTGCTTTGCTTTTGATGATGTCGTGTGATGTCAAGTGATGTGAGCTGATGTCAAAAGTGCATGTGTGAGCAGTTTGCTGCTGAAGTAGGGTTTTCAACTTGGTGCTTGCAAAGGCTGTGTTCAAGCTAGGATTCAGGCTTGTGGGGTGAGTAAAGGCATGCAAACAAAAGTACAAGATGTGTGCTTTGCTTTTGATGATGTTGTGTGATGTCAAGTGATGTGAGCTGATGTCAAAGTGCCTGTGTGAGCAATTTTTAGCTGAATCAGGGTTTTCAACTTGGTGCTTGCAAAGGCTGTGTTCAAGCAAGGATTCAGGCTTGTGGAGTGAGTAAAGGCATCCAAAAATAGTACAAGATGTTTGCTTTGCTTTTGATAATGTTGTGTGATGTCAAGTGATGTGAGCTGATGTCAAAAGTGCATGTGTGAGCAGTTTGCTGCTGAAGTAGGGTTTTCAACTTGGTGCTTGCAAAGGCTGTGTTCAAGCTAGGATTCAGGCTTGTGGGGTGAGTAAAGGCATGCAAACAAAAGTACAAGATGTGTGCTTTGCTTTTGATGATGTTGTGTGATGTCAAGTGATGTGAGCTGATGTCAATAGTGCCTGTGTGAGCAATTTTTAGCTGAATCAGGGTTTTCAACTTGGTGCTTGCAAAGGCTGTGTTCAAGCAAGGATTCAGGCTTGTGGAGTGAGTAAAGGCATCCAAAAATAGTACAAGATGTTTGCTTTGCTTTTGATAATGTTGTGTGATGTCAAGTGATGTGAGCTGATGTCAAAAGTGCATGTGTGAGCAGCTTGCTGCTGAAGTAGGGTTTTCAACTTGGTGCTTGCAAAGGCTGTGTTCAAGCTAGGATTCAGGCTTGTGGAGTGAGTAAAGGCATGCAAATGAAAGTACAAGATGTTTGCTTTGCTTTTGATGATGTGGTTTGATGTCAAGTGATGTGAGTTGATGTCAAAAGTGCATGTGTGAGCAGTTTGCAGCTGAAGTAGGGTTTTCAACTTGGTGCTTGCAAAGGATGTGTTCAAGATAGGATTCAGGCTTGTGGAGTGAGTAAAGGCATCCAAAAATAATACAAGATGTGTGCTTTGCTTTTGATGATGTCGTGTGATGTCAAGTGATGTGAGCTGATGTCAAAAGTGCATGTGTGAGCAGTTTGCTGCTGAAGTAGGGTTCTCAACTTGGTGCTTGCAAAGGCTGTGTTCAAACTAGGATTCAGGCTTGTGGAGTGAGTAAAGGCATGCAAACAAAAGTACAAGATGTGTGCTTTGCTTTTGATGATGTTGTGTGATGTCAAGTGATGTGAGCTGATGTCAAGTGATGTGAGCTGATGTCAAAAGTGCATGTGTGAGCAGTTTGCTGCTATAGAAGGGTTTTCAACTTGGTGCTTGCAAAGGCTGTGTTCAAGCTAGGATTCAAGCTTGTGGAGTGAGTAAAGGCATCCAAAAATAGTACAAGATGTGTGCTTTGCCTTTGATGATGTTGTGTGATGTCAAGTGATGTGAGCTGATGTCAAAAGTGCATGTGTGAGCAGTTTGCTGCTATAGAAGGGTTTTCAACTTGGTGTTTGCCAAGGCTGTGTTCAAGCTAGGATTCAGGCTTGTGGAGTGAGTAAAGGCATGCAAAAATAGTACAAGATGTGTGCCTTGCCTTTGATGATGTTGTGTGATGTCAAGTGATGTGAGCTGATGTCAAAAGTGCATGTGTGAGCAGTTTGCTGCTGAAGTAGGGTTTTCAACTTGGTGCTTGCAAAGGCTGTGTTCAAGCTAGGATTCAGGCTTGTGGAGTGAGTAAAGGCATGCAAATAAAAGTACAAGATGTGTGCTTTGCTTTTGATGATGTTGTGTGATGTCAAGTGATGTGAGCTGATGTCAATAGTGCCTGTGTGAGCAATTTTTAGCTGAATCAGGGTTTTCAACTTGGTGCTTGCAAAGGCTGTGTTCAAGCAAGGATTCAGGCTTGTGGAGTGAGTAAAGGCATGCAAATGAAAGTACAAGATGTTTGCTTTGCTTTTGATGATGTGGTTTGATGTCAAGTGATGTGAGTTGATGTCAAAAGTGCATGTGTGAGCAGTTTGCTGCTATAGAAGGGTTTTCAACTTGGTGCTTGCAAAGGCTGTGTTCAAGCAAGGATTTAGGCTTGTGGAGTGAGTAAAGGCATGCAAATGAAAGTACAAGATGTGTGCTTTGCTTTTGATGATGTTGTGTGATGTCAAGTGATGTGAGCTGATGTCAATAGTGCCTGTGTGAGCAGTTTGCTGCTGAAGTAGGGTTTTCAACTTGGTGCTTGCAAAGGCTGTGTTCAAGCTAGGATTCAGGCTTGTGGAGTGAGTAAAGGCATGCAAATAAAAGTACAAGATGTGTGCTTTGCTTTTGATGATGTTGTGTGATGTCAAGTGATGTGAGTTGATGTCAAAAGTGCATGTGTGAGCAATTTTTAGCTGAATCCGGGTTTTCAACTTGGTGCTTGCAAAGGCTGTGTTCAAGCAAGGATTCAAGATGTGTGCTTTGCTTTTGATGATGTTGTGTGATGTCAAGTGATGTGAGCTGATGTCAATAGTGCCTGTGTGAGCAGTTTGCTGCTGAAGTAGGGTTTTCAACTTGGTGCTTGCAAAGGCTGTGTTCAAGCTAGGATTCAGGCTTGTGGAGTGAGTAAAGGCATGCAAATAAAAGTACAAGATGTGTGCTTTGCTTTTGATGATGTTGTGTGATGTCAAGTGATGTGAGCTGATGTCAAAAGTGCATGTGTGAGCAGTTTGCTGCTGAAGTAGGGTTTTCAACTTGGTGCTTGCAAAAGCTGTGTTCAAGCTAGGATTCAGGCTTGTGGAGTGAGTAAAGGCATGCAAATAAAAGTACAAGATGTTTGCTTTGCTTTTGATGATGTTGTGTGATGTCAAGTGATGTGAGCTGATGTCAAAAGTGCATGTGTGAGCAGTTTGCTGCTGAAGTAGGGTTTTCAACTTGGTGCTTGCAAAGGCTGTGTTCAAGCTAGGATTCAAGCTTGTGGAGTGAGTAAAGGCATCCAAAAATAGTACAAGATGTGTGCTTTGCCTTTGATGATGTTGTGTGATGTCAAGTGATGTGAGCTGATGTCAAGTGATGTGAGCTGATGTCAAAAGTGCCTGTGTGAGCAGTTTGCTGCTATAGAAGGGTTTTCAACTTGGTGCTTGCAAAGGCTGTGTTCAAGCTAGGATTCAGGCTTGTGGAGTGAGTAAAGGCATGCAAAAATAGTACAAGATGTGTGCCTTGCCTTTGATGATGTTGTGTGATGTCAAGTGATGTGAGCTGATGTCAAAAGTGCATGTGTGAGCAGTTTGCTGCTATAGAAGGGTTTTCAACTTGGTGCTTGCAAAGGCTGTGTCCAAGCTAGGATTCAGGCTTGTGGAGTGAGTAAAGGCATGCAAATGAAAGTACAAGATGTGTGCTTTGCTTTTGATGATGTTGTGTGATGTCAAGTAATGTGAGCTGATGTCAAGTGATGTGAGCTGATGTCAAAAGTGCATGTGTGAGCAGTTTGCTGCTATAGAAGGGTTTTCAACTTGGTGCTTGCAAAGGCTGTGTTCAAGCTAGGATTCAAGCTTGTGGAGTGAGTAAAGGCATCCAAAAATAGTACAAGATGTGTGCTTTGCCTTTGATGATGTTGTGTGATGTCAAGTGATGTGAGCTGATGTCAAGTGATGTGAGCTGATGTCAAAAGTGCCTGTGTGAGCAGTTTGCTGCTATAGAAGGGTTTTCAACTTGGTGTTTGCAAAGGCTGTGTTCAAGCTAGGATTCAGGCTTGTGGAGTGAGTAAAGGCATGCAAAAATAGTACAAGATGTGTGCTTTGCCTTTGATGATGTTGTGTGATGTCAAGTGATGTGAGCTGATGTCAAAAGTGCATGTGTGAGCAGTTTGCTGCTGAAGTAGGGTTTTCAACTTGGTGCTTGCAAAGGCTGTGTCCAAGCTAGGATTCAGGCTTGTGGAGTGAGTAAAGGCATGCAAATGAAAGTACAAGATGTGTGCTTTGCTTTTGATGATGTTGTGTGATGTCAAGTGATGTGAGCTGATGTCAAAAGTGCATGTGTGAGCAGTTTGCTGCTGAAGTAGGGTTTTCAACTTGGTGCTTGCAAAGGCTGTGTTCAAGCTAGGATTCAGGCTTGTGGAGTGAGTAAAGGCATGCAAATGAAAGTACAAGATGTTTGCTTTGCTTTTGATGATGTGGTTTGATGTCAAGTGATGTGAGTTGATGTCAAAAGTGCATGTGTGAGCAGTTTGCAGCTGAAGTAGGGTTTTCAACTTGGTGCTTGCAAAGGATGTGTTCAAGCTAGGATTCAGGCTTGTGGAGTGAGTAAAGGCATCCAAAAATAATACAAGATGTGTGCTTTGCTTTTGATGATGTCGTGTGATGTCAAGTGATGTGAGCTGATGTCAAAAGTGCATGTGTGAGCAGTTTGCTGCTGAAGTAGGGTTTTCAACTTGGTGCTTGCAAAGGCTGTGTTCAAGCTAGGATTCAGGCTTGTGGAGTGAGTAAAGGCATGCAAACAAAAGTACAAGATGTGTGCTTTGCTTTTGATGATGTTGTGTGATGTCAAGTGATGTGAGCTGATGTCAAAAGTGCCTGTGTGAGCAATTTTTAGCTGAATCAGGGTTTTCAACTTGGTGCTTGCAAAGGCTGTGTTCAAGCAAGGATTCAGGCTTGTGGAGTGAGTAAAGGCATCCAAAAATAGTACAAGATGTTTGCTTTGCTTTTGATGATGTTGTGTGATGTCAAGTGATGTGAGCTGATGTCAAAAGTGCATGTGTGAGCAGTTTGCTGCTGAAGTAGGGTTTTCAACTTGGTGCTTGCAAAGGCTGTGTTCAAGCTAGGATTCAGGCTTGTGGGTGAGTAAAGGCATGCAAACAAAAGTACAAGATGTGTGCTTTGCTTTTGATGATGTTGTGTGATGTCAAGTGATGTGAGCTGATGTCAATAGTGCCTGTGTGAGCAATTTTTAGCTGAATCAGGGTTTTCAACTTGGTGCTTGCAAAGGCTGTGTTCAAGCAAGGATTCAGGCTTGTGGAGTGAGTAAAGGCATCCAAAAATAGTACAAGATGTTTGCTTTGCTTTTGATAATGTTGTGTGATGTCAAGTGATGTGAGCTGATGTCAAAAGTGCATGTGTGAGCAGTTTGCTGCTGAAGTAGGGTTTTCAACTTGGTGCTTGCAAAGGCTGTGTTCAAGCTAGGATTCAGGCTTGTGGAGTGAGTAAAGGCATGCAAATGAAAGTACAAGATGTTTGCTTTGCTTTTGATGATGTGGTTTGATGTCAAGTGATGTGAGTTGATGTCAAAAGTGCATGTGTGAGCAGTTTGCAGCTGAAGTAGGGTTTTCAACTTGGTGCTTGCAAAGGATGTGTTCAAGATAGGATTCAGGCTTGTGGAGTGAGTAAAGGCATCCAAAAATAATACAAGATGTGTGCTTTGCTTTTGATGATGTCGTGTGATGTCAAGTGATGTGAGCTGATGTCAAAAGTGCATGTGTGAGCAGTTTGCTGCTGAAGTAGGGTTCTCAACTTGGTGCTTGCAAAGGCTGTGTTCAAACTAGGATTCAGGCTTGTGGAGTGAGTAAAGGCATGCAAACAAAAGTACAAGATGTGTGCTTTGCTTTTGATGATGTTGTGTGATGTCAAGTGATGTGAGCTGATGTCAAGTGATGTGAGCTGATGTCAAAAGTGCATGTGTGAGCAGTTTGCTGCTATAGAAGGGTTTTCAACTTGGTGCTTGCAAAGGCTGTGTTCAAGCTAGGATTCAAGCTTGTGGAGTGAGTAAAGGCATCCAAAAATAGTACAAGATGTGTGCTTTGCCTTTGATGATGTTGTGTGATGTCAAGTGATGTGAGCTGATGTCAAAAGTGCATGTGTGAGCAGTTTGCTGCTATAGAAGGGTTTTCAACTTGGTGTTTGCCAAGGCTGTGTTCAAGCTAGGATTCAGGCTTGTGGAGTGAGTAAAGGCATGCAAAAATAGTACAAGATGTGTGCCTTGCCTTTGATGATGTTGTGTGATGTCAAGTGATGTGAGCTGATGTCAAAAGTGCATGTGTGAGCAGTTTGCTGCTGAAGTAGGGTTTTCAACTTGGTGCTTGCAAAGGCTGTGTTCAAGCTAGGATTCAGGCTTGTGGAGTGAGTAAAGGCATGCAAATAAAAGTACAAGATGTGTGCTTTGCTTTTGATGATGTTGTGTGATGTCAAGTGATGTGAGCTGATGTCAATAGTGCCTGTGTGAGCAATTTTTAGCTGAATCAGGGTTTTCAACTTGGTGCTTGCAAAGGCTGTGTTCAAGCAAGGATTCAGGCTTGTGGAGTGAGTAAAGGCATGCAAATGAAAGTACAAGATGTTTGCTTTGCTTTTGATGATGTGGTTTGATGTCAAGTGATGTGAGTTAATGTCAAAAGTGCATGTGTGAGCAGTTTGCTGCTATAGAAGGGTTTTCAACTTGGTGCTTGCAAAGGCTGTGTTCAAGCAAGGATTTAGGCTTGTGGAGTGAGTAAAGGCATGCAAATGAAAGTACAAGATGTGTGCTTTGCTTTTGATGATGTTGTGTGATGTCAAGTGATGTGAGCTGATGTCAATAGTGCCTGTGTGAGCAGTTTGCTGCTGAAGTAGGGTTTTCAACTTGGTGCTTGCAAAGGCTGTGTTCAAGCTAGGATTCAGGCTTGTGGAGTGAGTAAAGGCATGCAAATAAAAGTACAAGATGTGTGCTTTGCTTTTGATGATGTTGTGTGATGTCAAGTGATGTGAGTTGATGTCAAAAGTGCATGTGTGAGCAATTTTTAGCTGAATCCGGGTTTTCAACTTGGTGCTTGCAAAGGCTGTGTTCAAGCAAGGATTCAAGATGTGTGCTTTGCTTTTGATGATGTTGTGTGATGTCAAGTGATGTGAGCTGATGTCAATAGTGCCTGTGTGAGCAGTTTGCTGCTGAAGTAGGGTTTTCAACTTGGTGCTTGCAAAGGCTGTGTTCAAGCTAGGATTCAGGCTTGTGGAGTGAGTAAAGGCATGCAAATAAAAGTACAAGATGTGTGCTTTGCTTTTGATGATGTTGTGTGATGTCAAGTGATGTGAGCTGATGTCAAAAGTGCATGTGTGAGCAGTTTGCTGCTGAAGTAGGGTTTTCAACTTGGTGCTTGCAAAAGCTGTGTTCAAGCTAGGATTCAGGCTTGTGGAGTGAGTAAAGGCATGCAAATAAAAGTACAAGATGTTTGCTTTGCTTTTGATGATGTTGTGTGATGTCAAGTGATGTGAGCTGATGTCAAAAGTGCATGTGTGAGCAGTTTGCTGCTGAAGTAGGGTTTTCAACTTGGTGCTTGCAAAGGCTGTGTTCAAGCTAGGATTCAAGCTTGTGGAGTGAGTAAAGGCATCCAAAAATAGTACAAGATGTGTGCTTTGCCTTTGATGATGTTGTGTGATGTCAAGTGATGTGAGCTGATGTCAAGTGATGTGAGCTGATGTCAAAAGTGCCTGTGTGAGCAGTTTGCTGCTATAGAAGGGTTTTCAACTTGGTGTTTGCCAAGGCTGTGTTCAAGCTAGGATTCAGGCTTGTGGAGTGAGTAAAGGCATGCAAAAATAGTACAAGATGTGTGCCTTGCCTTTGATGATGTTGTGTGATGTCAAGTGATGTGAGCTGATGTCAAAAGTGCATGTGTGAGCAGTTTGCTGCTATAGAAGGGTTTTCAACTTGGTGCTTGCAAAGGCTGTGTCCAAGCTAGGATTCAGGCTTGTGGAGTGAGTAAAGGCATGCAAATGAAAGTACAAGATGTGTGCTTTGCTTTTGATGATGTTGTGTGATGTCAAGTAATGTGAGCTGATGTCAAGTGATGTGAGCTGATGTCAAAAGTGCATGTGTGAGCAGTTTGCTGCTATAGAAGGGTTTTCAACTTGGTGCTTGCAAAGGCTGTGTTCAAGCTAGGATTCAAGCTTGTGGAGTGAGTAAAGGCATCCAAAAATAGTACAAGATGTGTGCTTTGCCTTTGATGATGTTGTGTGATGTCAAGTGATGTGAGCTGATGTCAAGTGATGTGAGCTGATGTCAAAAGTGCCTGTGTGAGCAGTTTGCTGCTATAGAAGGGTTTTCAACTTGGTGTTTGCCAAGGCTGTGTTCAAGCTAGGATTCAGGCTTGTGGAGTGAGTAAAGGCATGCAAAAATAGTACAAGATGTGTGCTTTGCCTTTGATGAT
Organism: Desmodesmus armatus; assembly: GCA_007449985.2. Classification (NCBI taxonomy): domain Eukaryota; kingdom Viridiplantae; phylum Chlorophyta; class Chlorophyceae; order Sphaeropleales; family Scenedesmaceae; genus Desmodesmus; species Desmodesmus armatus. Next base: position 19,881 of record VIIQ02000302.1, read on the forward strand.
GTTGTGTGATGTCAAGTGATGTGAGCTGATGTCAAAAGTGCATGTGTGAGCAGTTTGCTGCTGAAGTAGGGTTTTCAACTTGGTGCTTGCAAAGGCTGTGTCCAAGCTAGGATTCAGGCTTGTGGAGTGAGTAAAGGCATGCAAATGAAAGTACAAGATGTGTGCTTTGCTTTTGATGATGTTGTGTGATGTCAAGTGATGTGAGCTGATGTCAAAAGTGCATGTGTGAGCAGTTTGCTGCTGAAGTAGGGTTTTCAACTTGGTGCTTGCAAAGGCTGTGTTCAAGCTAGGATTCAGGCTTGTGGAGTGAGTAAAGGCATGCAAATGAAAGTACAAGATGTTTGCTTTGCTTTTGATGATGTGGTTTGATGTCAAGTGATGTGAGTTGATGTCAAAAGTGCATGTGTGAGCAGTTTGCAGCTGAAGTAGGGTTTTCAACTTGGTGCTTGCAAATGATGTGTTCAAGCTAGGATTCAGGCTTGTGGAGTGAGTAAAGGCATCCAAAATAATACAAGATGTGTGCTTTGCTTTTGATGATGTCGTGTGATGTCAAGTGATGTGAGCTGATGTCAAAAGTGCATGTGTGAGCAGTTTGCTGCTGAAGTAGGGTTTTCAACTTGGTGCTTGCAAAGGCTGTGTTCAAGCTAGGATTCAGGCTTGTGGAGTGAGTAAAGGCCTGCAAACAAAAGTACAAGATGTGTGCTTTGCTTTTGATGATGTTGTGTGATGTCAAGTGATGTGAGCTGATGTCAAAAGTGCCTGTGTGAGCAATTTTTAGCTGAATCAGGGTTTTCAACTTGGTGCTTGCAAAGGCTGTGTTCAAGCAAGGATTCAGGCTTGTGGAGTGAGTAAAGGCATGCAAATAAAAGTACAAGATGTGTGCTTTGCTTTTGATGATGTTGTGTGATGTCAAGTGATGTGAGCTGATGTCAATAGTGCCTTTGTGAGCAATTTTTAGCTGAATCAGGGTTTTCAACTTGGTGCTTGCAAAGGCTGTGTTCAAGCAAGGATTTAGGCTTGTGGAGTGAGTAAAGGCATGCAAATGAAAGTACAAGATGTGTGCTTTGCTTTTGATGATGTTGTGTGATGTCAAGTGATGTGAGCTGATGTCAATAGTGCCTGTGTGAGCAGTTTGCTGCTGAAGTAGGGTTTTCAACTTGGTGCTTGCAAAGGCTGTGTTCAAGCTAGGATTCAGGCTTGTGGAGTGAGTAAAGGCATGCAAATAAAAGTACAAGATGTGTGCTTTGCTTTTGATGATGTTGTGTGATGTCAAGTGATGTGAGCTGATGTCAAAAGTGCATGTGTGAGCAGTTTGCTGCTGAAGTAGGGTTTTCAACTTGGTGCTTGCAAAAGCTGTGTTCAAGCTAGGATTCAGGCTTGTGGAGTGAGTAAAGGCATGCAAATAAAAGTACAAGATGTTTGCTTTGCTTTTGATGATGTTGTGTGATGTCAAGTGATGTGAGCTGATGTCAAAAGTGCATGTGTGAGCAGTTTGCTGCTGAAGTAGGGTTTTCAACTTGGTGCTTGCAAAGGCTGTGTTCAAGCTAGGATTCAGGCTTGTGGAGTGAGTAAAGGCATGCAAATAAAAGTACAAGATGTTTGCTTTGCTTTTGATGATGTTGTGTGATGTCAAGTGATGTGAGCTGATGTCAATAGTGCCTGTGTGAGCAATTTTTAGCTGAATCAGGGTTTTCAACTTGGTGCTTGCAAAGGCTGTGTTCAAGCAAGGATTCAGGCTTGTGGAGTGAGTAAAGGCATGCAAATGAAAGTACAAGATGTTTGCTTTGCTTTTGATGATGTGGTTTGATGTCAAGTGATGTGAGTGATGTCAAAAGTGCATGTGTGAGCAGTTTGCAGCTGAAGTAGGGTTTTCAACTTGGTGCTTGCAAAGGATGTGTTCAAGCTAGGATTCAGGCTTGTGGAGTGAGTAAAGGCATCCAAAAATAATACAAGATGTGTGCTTTGCTTTTGATGATGTTGTGTGATGTCAAGTGATGTGAGCTGATGTCAATAGTGCCTGTGTGAGCAGTTTGCTGCTGAAGTAGGGTTTTCAACTTGGTGCTTGCAAAGGCTGTGTTCAAGCTAGGATTCAGGCTTGTGGAGTGAGTAAAGGCATGCAAATGAAAGTACAAGATGTTTGCTTTGCTTTTGATGATGTGGTTTGATGTCAAGTGATGTGAGTTGATGTAAAAAGTGCATGTGTGAGCAGTTTGCAGCTGAAGTAGGGTTCTCAACTTGGTGCTTGCAAAGGCTGTGTTCAAGCTAGGATTCAGGCTTGTGGAGTGAGTAAAGGCATCCAAAAATAATACAAGATGTGTACTTTGCTTTTGATGATGTCGTGTGATGTCAAGTGATGTGAGCTGATGTCAAAAGTGCATGTGTGAGCAGTTTGCTGCTGAAGTAGGGTTCTCAACTTGGTGCTTGCAAAGGCTGTGTTCAAACTAGGATTCAGGCTTGTGGAGTGAGTAAAGGCATGCAAACAAAAGTACAAGATGTGTGCTTTGCTTTTGATGATGTTGTGTGATGTCAAGTGATGTGAGCTGATGTCAAGTGATGTGAGCTGATGTCAAAAGTGCCTGTGTGAGCAGTTTGCTGCTATAGAAGGGTTTTCAACTTGGTGCTTGCAAAGGCTGTGTTCAAGCTAGGATTCAAGCTTGTGGAGTGAGTAAAGGCATCCAAAAATAGTACAAGATGTGTGCTTTGCCTTTGATGATGTTGTGTGATGTCAAGTGATGTGAGCTGATGTCAAGTGATGTGAGCTGATGTCAAAAGTGCCTGTGTGAGCAGTTTGCTGCTATAGAAGGGTTTTCAACTTGGTGTTTGCCAAGGCTGTGTTCAAGCTAGGATTCAGGCTTGTGGAGTGAGTAAAGGCATGCAAAAATAGTACAAGATGTGTGCCTTGCCTTTGATGATGTTGTGTGATGTCAAGTGATGTGAGCTGATGTCAAAGTGCATGTGTGAGCAGTTTGCTGCTATAGAAGGGTTTTCAACTTGGTGCTTGCAAAGGCTGTGTCCAAGCTAGGATTCAGGCTTGTGGAGTGAGTAAAGGCATGCAAACAAAAGTACAAGATGTGTGCTTTGCTTTTGATGATGTTGTGTGATGTCAAGTGATGTGAGCTGATGTCAAAGTGCCTGTGTGAGCA
>VIIQ02000303.1:0-15000 GCA_007449985.2 Desmodesmus armatus
GTTCCCCCACCTGTTAGTGCGTCCACCCTGAACCCCAAGAAAGCACCCCCCCCCCCAAAAGAACACACCTAACAGTGCCTCCACCCTGTGTCGTATGGCCTGGGGCTCCCTGTCAGCAGGCCACCCAGCCCCCCCCCCCCCCCCCCCCATCCCCATCCCCATCCCCAAATCCCCCCCCCCACCACCACCCCCACCCACCCACCCCATCCCCAAATCCCCCCCCTCAGCCCCCCCCCCCCCCCCCAGCCCCATCACCCCCCCCCCCGAAAAACACACCTGACAGTGCCTCCACCTGTCGCGTATGGCTTGGGGGCTCCGTGTCAGCAGACCGGGCGCGGAAGCACCAGCCGCCGCACCTCACTCTGAAGGTCGCGCTGGACAGCAGCAGCAGCAGCACTGCTGTCCCGCTGCCACCGCTGCTGCTGCTGCTCGACTGCTGCTGCTGCTGCTGTATCGCCCCTGCTGCTGCTGCTGCGGCTGCTGCTGCTGCTTCCGATGCCCGGTGGGCACCGACCCCAGAAGCTCCCTCAACCCCTTCAGCTTCTCACCAAACGCCTGCGCTGAGTAATCCAACAACACCGGGCTCTTACACAGCAGCGTCACTACTGCTTTCGCCGACAGGCGTAACTCCTGCTTCAACAGCAACACCTTTGCTGCTGTTGTCGCAGGCGAGCACTCGATCAGCACCGTCGGCGCACTGATCGCGAGGGCGATTACTGCTGGCCGATTCACACCGAGCCGCTGCTCGAGTGTGTTCAACTGCCCGAGTGACGGCCCCGGTGACGACAGCAGTGCCCGGTTTGCGCAGCACGACCGGCAGCACCTTGCGGAGCGAGGCCCGAGCAGCTCCTGTAATGCGGAGAGCTGCGCGATCATCGCATTGGGAGGGGTGAACAGCAGCCGGGGGTGCTTCCGTGCTGCTGCTGCTCCTGGTGGGGGGTGACACTTTGAGCACTCCTGCTAGCTGACTGATGCTTGCCTGCAGCTGCTCCTGGGATGCGGAGAGAAGGCGGGCTCCTGCTGCAGAGTGATATCAGCCTTGGCTGCTGGCACTGCAGCAGCCGCAGCAAAAAAGGCTTCACCTGACACTGCTGCCACTGCTGCCACGGTGACGACGGCGCTGCTGTGCTGCTGGCAGCATCTGATGTACCACTGCTGCTGCTAGGGCCTGCTGTATGGCGCTGCTTCTCCATCAACAGTGGCCCGTAACGGCAGCAGCAGGAGCAGCAGCAGCAGCAGCAGCGGCAGCGGCAGCGCCCTGCTGCTGTTCAGGTATGCTGTCGGCTGGTGAGGGAGACAGATGCTGCTGCTGCTGCTGTGCGGGCGCTGCAAATGGCACAATGCTGCTGTGCGTCCGCTGCTGCTGTGCTGGCAGCCTCAACGCGCAACTGGTGCAGCTATGATGTTGCTGCTGCTGCACATCAGGCGACTGCGCTGCAGTTGCAGGTGCTGCTCTGCTGCTGCTCAAGCGCATGGTGCTGTTGCTGACTGACCAACTCATGGTCTTGCTGCTGCGCTTGCCATTCCTGCGGATGCTCTTGCTGCTGCGCCTGCCGCTGCTGCTGTGCTGCTGCCAGCGGGTGTGTTGTTGTTGCCAGGGCTGCTGGGGCAGCAGGTGGTCTGGTGCACCTGCACAGAAGAGGGACAAAACCGCAGCACAGCGCACAACATCAACTGAGCATCACAACAAGACTGCAGCCGTGCAAGCGGTCAATGTCCAAACTGGCTACCTGGCCAAGTCAGCAGCCTGGATGGCTGACCCCCTCACCCCCCCCCCCCTTGTCTGTCACTCGACCACTGCAGGCCTGCAGCCACAGCCGTCAAGTGTGTGGACACAGGGAGTGCATGTAGCCAATGCACCAACCATCCAAGGACATGACATTCCCAAGTTGGGTATAAGTGCATGTGTCACTCACCTACTGCTGATGGCTGCAGAGACGGCACTGGTGCTGGTGCGCCGGCAACAGCAGCACGACACACCACAGCTGCTCCTGCTGCTTGTGAACGATGGCTGCATGCAGCTGATGCACAGCCTGCACAGTACAACACACACGACAGCAGCACAGGCAGCGGTGATGAGAACGTGCTGCACGATGGTGACAAATATAGAAAATGCAGGAACACTACCCCCTGCACTCACAGTGCTGTGCTTGACACTGCTCAGCACACAAGCAGGGATGATGATGATGCAATGCGCTGTCCGTTGCAAGTGCTGGTGCTGCTCCATGCATGGTATTGCTGCCATTTACTGTGATTGGTTGGTGCGGTTGGTCACTTTGTTTCGGTTCAGAGTCGCTTTTGCCTAATGAGCCTTTTGTTGGCTCCCCAAACGGGTGATGTTCTGTGTGACATCCAATACTGACTGTGCTGCTTGCTGCTTGAAGGCCAGTCTGGCTTACAGTGCTGCTGAAGGGCCAGGCAACTCAAGGCAACACTGCTGACATCCCCTAAATCACCCAGGTTCTAGCCGCTGCTGCTGACTGTGCTACCGCCGCTGACTGTGTTGCTTGAGGGCCAGCCTGGCACTGTGTGTTGAACACAAAGCGAGACACACGTCTGCTGGTACCCCTGCTACAACTCAAATACAGACATGCACTATCCCAAGATGCTTCTGTGGAGCTACGTGTATCTTGCTGGATGTTGCTGGCATGCATTGGTGGATCAAGCGAGCTGCCTGACACCTCCATCCTGCTGTCTCACCTTTGCGGTGTGCTGTCAAGCTGCTGCCAGTTGACCGGTGCGCCTGCAGACACGGCACTAGTTGCGTGATGGTCCCGTTAAATCATCAAGTACATGCACAGCTTTATGGCCTCATGAGCTGGAAGACTAGTGTGCCCTTGGACTGCCATGCAGAACAGTCTGTGTGGTGTGAACCAGCCTGGCAGATCCCAAGCTTGGGATCTCAACACGCCATCAACATGACACGTAGCGACAAACGTATCTGCTATGCACATCCAGCTCACCAGCATGGCACACTGCTGCTGGTGCTGTTGCAGGTGATTGCTAGCTGCTGCATGGCTGAAGCGGTCTGCCGATGCTCAGCAAGCTTTTGCTATACTGAGGCGCATATATACAATAACGTAGCAATAGAATCAGCATGTGCAGGCACGGCAAGGGAGAGAAAGATTGGGATGAAGCCGAACCAGCCCAGCAGCATGTACCACGCCACGATCTTGCAAAGACGGATGATTTGACTGCAAACGAACCGTCCGTGCCAGTACTGAGCGCAGATCACTGTTCCTGTTAGTGTGATACCGTTGAGCGTGGAGTGAGACCACTAGGCGTCAGAGTTTCAAGATGTGTAGTCTGTTTCTATCAGTATTTTGGTGTTCCTTCATGCCGGGTTTTCAGGCTGCCATATGGCAGCTCAACCCGGCAGTGACCCTGGCATTGCCAGGCTGGCGGTGCCAGCAGCACTGCAGTTCAAATTTGCAGTTTGCAGCAGCAGGCGCTCAGCAGAGTGCCACCAAGTGACCTCTGGAACCTCGCAGCACCCTGCATCACTCTGTGACCCAATATCTGTTCACGTTAAGCACTGCAGACTGGTTCCTGCAGCTCCATGGCTGCAGTGAGTAGCGCACAGATGGACTGCAGGAGAGGGTGCACCAGAGCTGCTGCCGTCTTTGGGCTGCCAAGGTTTGCTCGTTCATAGCTGAGTCATGCAGAGACATATATAGCAGTAGTCTGCTATATATGCAGTAGTCTACTTCTGCTACTGTACAAGCAGAGCTAGAGCTGGGAGAAGCATGATCCCCTTGCTGGGAGAGCATGATCCCCTGCACAAGCAGCAGCTGTCGAGGGCTTCCAGCTACAGTACACTCACCCCTGCTTGTCCGAGCCCCAGGACCATATGAATTCAACCCAGAATGACAGACATCTTCACTGTACTGCATAGCATGCTGACCATGACAAAACCAGCAGGGACGCACGCTAGACTGAGTCCAATGGTAGCTCTGCTTCTGCATGACAGCAGTTGTCAGCACGCACGACACACCAGCAGGGAGTCCCTCCAGCTGCACTTTCTACTTCTGGGCTATGTCCAAACACATGGTGTGTGGTGGGTTGAGCACACGCAGCAGGGTCTACCCCGTGTCACACAGTGGTGGTGCGTCAGCATGCGACAAGGGCACTGTGAACACCTCACAAAGGACTTTGGTGTGCTCGACGGCAGTTGCTCAACTGTCTGACGGTGCCTGGCACATGCGCAATCAAGGTAGCAGTGACAAGAGTGCCACTCTTGGCACTCTGGCTATGGCATAGCCTGTCTGTCCAACACGCCTATGTTGCCAGAAAGCAGGAAGGATTTGGGAAAAAGGTAACATGCAGCGACCTTCAACACAATTCCAGCATAAGACTGCTCCCAAGGTATGCACATCTCGCCGCACCAACCAAGCGGCTGCATCGATCATACACCTCGGGTGTGGCATGATGTCAGTGCAAGGCGTGCAACAGCAGGTGCATCAATGTACATGGGGGGGGGGGGGGTCGTGTGCTTCAGCCGGACCCATGAACACAGGTGGAGAGATGTGTGCTGCCGGCTCAAATATGCATTCGCAGCAACGTGTCGCTGGCGTTATTGCCACCCAAACACATGTGCAAAAAGCCCAGGTACTTGTGGCAAGAGCGATCGTCTTGGCCTGCTGCTGACCCACTAAGAAGGCCGCTCGCGCCAACAATCGAAGTGTCACTGGGTGTTGTGTCAACGTGTTTGGCAGCTGCCACGGTCACTGCGCTGCACACCAGATGTAAGGATACCCGTCACCAGAAGGTCTGCATCATTGGAAGCATCATGGTTTGCCACAACAAGTGCAGTGTACATGGGGGGGGGTATCTTGTGTGTCCCAGCCAGACCCTTGTACACTGGTGGAGAGACACACGGTGTGCTGCCGGCTCAGATGTGCATTCAAAGCAACATATTGTTGGCTTTATTGCTACCTGAGGCCTTATGCAAGGTCCGTAAGTACTTGCTGCATGAGTGAACTGCCCTGCCCTGCTGCCCGACCACTAGAGGAGGCCGCTCGCCTCCAGCACGTAGCATGGTTGCAGGGCTTCCTACGTGGCAGCGGCTGCACACCAGATGTATTGATACGGGGGGGGGGGGGGGGGTGTTACCTCGTGTGTCCCAGCCAGACCCTTGTACACTGGTACACTGGTGGAGAGACACATTGTTGGCAAGATGCTACCTGAGACCTTGTGCAAGGACCGTGAGCAATTGCTGCATGAGTGAAGTGTCTTGCCCTGCTGCCGACCACTGGAGGGTTTAGGGTTGATGGCCATGGCACTTATCAATTTCACACCAAAGGCTGTTGCAAGACATCACCCTGATGTTGCTCAAGCCAACCCTCAGAAACTTTGCTTCGGGTGCTCCCACCCGGCCATCGTCAATGCAAAGCTGCCCGATAGTCATACACCTGCTGAAAAACATGCAGAGCGTAGATCAAGGTCAGCTTGAGTGTCAGCATCACACACCCGCTTGCGGGCAGGCCCTGACTTGCCCACTTAGCGTCATCGCAGCCCCCACATACCACACCCACACCAAAGGGGTCGCAAGACATCACCCAACCACTGCTGGGGCCAACCTCATCAGCTTCTCCAGTTGGCCCCAACCATCCACTGACACGGCAATCCCCCAGCAATCACGCATGCCGCAAAACAGGCATCGCCCAGACCTAGAACAGCTTGAGGGTCAGAGTGACACACCCGTCGCGGGCAGTCCCTGACCTGCCCACTTGACCTCATCCCAGCCCCCCCTCATCACACCCACGCCAAAGGGGTCGCAAGACATCATCAAGCCACTGCCAGGGCCAGCCCTCAACAGCCTGTCCCGCTCAACCTGCTCCCACCCCGCCACCTGCAATGCAAAGCTGCCCATGTAGTAGCTGTCACCTGGCGCGTTGACAGGTAACACCTGCAGGTGAAAGCTGTGGTTGTCCATGCTGCTGGCACCCTGAGAAACACACGCAAAAAGCTGCATGCGCCAGGAAAGGCCGCGGAAGGGAGTGAGTCGTCACTCTGCAGCACTGCAGACTGGTCGACCCACGGCAGCGTGTTGTCCTGCACCATCTGCTTCAGTGCGCTGACATCTAGCCGCCAATTCAGGCTGACACTGCTGCTGCTGCTGCTGCTGCTGCTGCTGCCCTTGCAGGAAACCCCTGCCCTGGGTCCCTCTCTCCAGCTGTCCGGCACTGCCAAGCCCATACTAGTGATATCTGTGGGGGTGATTGTGTAGTCAGAGGGACTTGCTGCCCGCAGGAGCAGCAGCTGTTGCAGGCAGCCGCTTGGGAGGAGCATGCATCGCAGCAGCTCATCAGGTGTTGCGGGCACTGCGCCGCGCTGCTGCTGCTGCTGCTGCTGCTGCTCCTGCTGCTCCTGCTGCTGCCGCTCCTGCTGCCACGACTGCTGTGGCCACTGCTGCTGCGGCCGCTGGTGTGGGGTGTATGCAGCCCTGCTGCCTTCGCTGCCTTGTCAGCCACAGCTGTTGCAGCCAGCCAGAACTGTGAGAGCTGGGGGCAGCGCACCAGCTTTGCGAGGCGCTCGGCTGCCTGCCAGGCTCCGTTGAGGGGTGCCGCATGCTGCTGTAGGAGCTGCTGTATGCTGCAGAGGGGTATGCAGAGGTGCGGCTGGCCAGTTTCTGGGTGTAGGCATGGGCTGTGTAGAGCACAGTGTCCTCACATGCCACCTGCACAGGCAGTCAGTCCATATGTGCAGGGCACGATGTCACTCTATTTGAAAACACATCTATCTCTTGAGTGTTTAGCAAAGTTGAGATGTGGCTCAGCTGAGGCAGCAGCAGCCTGTAGCTGGCATGGTGCGGCATGCCAGCTACATCACTTTGAGCAACGTAGACACCATGCCCCACGGTGGGGCATGGGTTGGGGCAAGCCTTGTACTGAGTACAGCTGCCATCTGCATCAGGTCAGAGCTGTTGTCAGCGTGCTGAGCACACAGTGTGCAATCCACTTGACATCACATGCATCCTTCCAAGACATCAAAGACCGTGGTGTACCACACAGCAGTCTGACCAGCTGCTTACCGTGAGCTTGTCAGACCCCAGCAGCACCTCAATTGCAGGCAGCGGCAGACCCAACAGCACCTCCTGCAGCTGCTTATCTGCCCACACACCCTCAAGGTCCTCCAACACCATCCTCACCCCCAGCTACATTCAGATCAGCTGCTTACCGTCAACTTGTTGGACCCCAGCAGCACCTCCATTGCAGTCAGCGGCAGACCAAGCAGCACCTCCTGCAGCTGCTTGTCTGCCCACACACCCTCAAGGTCCCCCAAAACCGCCAGCAGCAGCTGCTCCAGCTTCCTGGAACCACCCAACTCATTGCCGACGGCCTCAACTGCCTTACTGAACAGGGGCACCAAGCAGCCTGGCAGGGGGCAGGTGTCGCATAGGGCCTGGAAGATCAGGTTAGCCTGGCTGTGGCTGCTGCTGCTGGAGGCTGCGTCAGCCAGCAGCTGTACGGCTGCTGTGCTGACTGCTGGCAGCTCCCACATGTCGGCTAGGAGTGCTGCAGCCAGCTGCTGCTCCAAATCCAGCTCGCCTGCACCCACAGATACAAGCATGTATACACCGTTGCAGCGCTTGTTGTTACGCAAGTGAGGGGAGCTCAATCCAACCAGGCTCATGCAAGAAGCTTGCTTGCACATGAACAAACACATACTTTGGAGAATAGCCAGTACTCACGGGCTAATGAGAGTGAAGGCCTTGCCTGCAGGTGGAGTTTGAGGGGGGGGTGTGGGCTTCCGTCAAACCATGCAGCTTGCGGCCATTAGGTACAGATACTGCTGGATGCATCATTACAAATGTCAGAGACCTTACCGAGCAGTTGAGGTAAGGGCTTCACACCATACAGTGCTGATAGCACTGCCAGGGCGGCTGGCAGTGGGTGGGGTGCCTCACTGTCGCTGTCACTTGGGGGCGGCCTTGACACCCCGCTGTGGGGTCTGAGGGCTTGCCACATGTGCCGCACTGCTGCGTGCTACAAGGCTGCTGCTCAAGCCACCTTGATACCTGCAAGCAAGAGGTGCAGGTTCAACCATGATTATTGTGGCATGGAAGGCCCAAGACCCAGGGGGTGGGGCAGGGAGGGGGTTGTCTCTGCTGTTGCCCTTCCAAACTGTTGCTACTCTGCAGGGAACGGGCGTTTGGAAGCAGAAACCTGAAGTGTGAATCGACATACTTCTCACGTGTACCTCAAGCAGGGTCATCCCCGCAGCACCCTGTGGCCTTCAGAAACCCAAAGCTGGGGGTCCCCTTGACCCGGTGAGCCCGGTTTTTTGTCTGTGCCTGTCAAGATGGGTCTGTCCCAGCATCTTTGAAAAACGCCCATATTGCCTGTTTGTCTTCATAAAGACGTATGGTGCGAGCCCTGGTCCCACCTCTGCTGCTCTGCTGTTCTGGTGTTCTGGTGTCCTGCTGCCTCACCTGAGCTTTGAAGTATGGGCTGAGGATGATCTTGTGCGCCGGAAGGATCTTAACACGCTATCTGAAGCGCTGGAAGTAGCCTTCCTCGCAGGGTACCTTACGAGGGGCACGAAGCTGCCTGTCCGCTCAGCTTTGATCACGATGTCCACATCCGACAGATCTTCCTGCCCGAAATACTGAGCAAAGCTGAGGTCGCACGCCATTTGAGAGTTACTTGTTTGATCCAACATACATGAAGTCGATGTGAACGCGAACATATATTCCTATCACTAGCAGTCCCAGCAACTGTCATGACGTAATCTGTGCTGTTATGGGCCAGCTGTCAATGCACCTGTCAGACACTGTGTATGCTTGTGTGATGAAACGGCGCTCCTGCGCTACACCCGTCGAACAGGCCGCGGTGGGGGTTTCGAATGCTCCTCTGGTGGTGTGTCTGCTGGCAGGCCCGCCAGGCAGGGGGGTCCCCCCCTTTTTTTGGTGGGTGCCTTCCCTGTTGTGGTGTGGTTGCTGCTGGTTTGGTCCTGGGGGTGCAGTGCTGTGGTGGTTGGTCTTGTGTTTGTTGCTCCTGCATTGCTGTTGTGTCTCGGGCCAGGGCAGCAGTGATGCTCTGCTGCTGCAGTCCGCACACAGTCACTAAGACCAGAGGTGCTGGCTGTGTGAATGCCGCCCTGTGTGCTGCGTGGTTGGTGCGTAACAAGCCAGAAGAGATTTGGGTCCCCCCTCCTTCTGGCATTGCTTTGATGCCGACACAGCTACTAGCACTGCCTCTTTTGTGAGGGGGGGAGACCCCCCTCACACTCCCCCCCTCATGGGGTCGATGGATGGCGCCTCCTCCTGGTGTTGCTTTGATGCCGAAATATTATAATATATTTATACCAGTGCTAACGTAAGTGCACCGCGCACCCCGTACTGCGGTGTTTGGAAGGCCTGTACGGTGTTTGTGAAGGGTTTTGGCTCAGGGCACACCGCGCGCAGCGCGGTGGGCCCCTGAGCCTTGAAGCCTTCATAGAGGTCAAAAAAGCAGCCAAGAAACCCCTTTTGGTACCTAAACCATCCCTTGTCTAAGGGTGCGCGGTCTTGATTTCACTGGACCCCGTGCACCAAACCGTGCACATGCGGTGAAGTGGCCAAAAACTTCCGTTAGCACTGATTTATACATTGTTTTGTGTTCCATCGCAACAGTAGTGTTCCATCGTGCCTCGGTTGGGTCGATCCAGTCATTGAACACAGCGCTGTTACCCCTAGCGTCCCTCGTTCACGCCTCCAAGGGTTTATAGAACTATTTGACGATACTTTGGAGTCTTGTCTGGCTCCGGCTTGCGTCACACACATAAGCCGGACAGGTGGCACGGTCGGGCACTGCGGTGGCAGCTCGTGCTGCCCTTCAGCATCTTGCAGCACCTTCTGTTGACCTTGTGTTGACTGTGGAGCGTTGTATGGACCGGTTGGCGTTGTTTTGAGGCGGCAGTTGTGGCCGTTGCGGCCGTTGCATAAGAAGGTCATTGGTTTTGTTACTCTTTTGGTGCCCCCCAGTCACTCCGAAGGATCCTGCGGAATCCTTCTCCGAGGATAATAATGAAACTGTAGGCTAACCTTGCAGTGTAAGCCGATGAAGTTCTTGAGTTGCACCTACTGTAGTACTTGCAAACTGCCAGGCAAACAGCTGACATGTGCAGGTGACTCCAGGACCAAGTCCCTCCCTGCTAGGCTGTACAGTCTGGCAGGCTCCTCTGATCATGTAGCCCGCTAGCATCATTGTCAAGTCATCAGTATCTTTTCAAGGTGGTCTGCACGAGGCTGGTCACTCTTGAGCAAATTACAAAAGTCGGTGCGGAGAGCCACCATCACTGTGAGAGCCATTTACACCTTATGGACTCACACCAACCAATGTGCCAACCTAGCACATGGCACAATTCCACGTATGACACGTATGAACTGCTTCCAACCAGGTGACATGCTGCACAGCCAGTGCCACAACAACACAACAGTGTACAGTGGAATGACTTCAACTGTGACAACGTCCCATCCTCGGCACCAGCCAGTGAACCAGGGCTCAGGAGGGCCCACATGCCTAATCACATTACGTACTGATCAGTACCAGTCAGCGCTAGAGACAGCAGCATTGTGAGTTCTACTTGGTGAGCAAAACACATTGAAGGGCGGTTGCTTATAACCTTTGCCTTCCACAACCTCTGTGCAACACAGAGGGCACAGACAGAGCATGTCTTCGTGCCACTGCCAGCATACTCACAACACCTCTGACGCTACTACCCACTGCCCGCCCCCTCCTATGAAGGGCACAACCATAGGATGTTGCCGTGCCACAGCAACAACTCTGAATCATCACCCGCCCCCACCACCCTCCAATACAGGGCGCAGCCAGAAGATGTTGGCGTGCCACAATCAGCACTTTCCACGACCATCAGCACTTTCTGCAACACCTCTGACGCTACCACCCACTACCCCTCCCCCTCCAACACATGGCAAAGGGCACACAAAGGGCACAGAGGATGTTGTCGTGCCACTGCCAGCAACTTAACCCATAACTGGGCCTCCGGGTAATACATCACCCGGTGCACCATTTTTAACAGCACCTCTGATGCACCCCCCCCCCCCCCCCCAACACACTGTGCGCCCGGGGCGCAGCCAGATGGTGTTACTGTGCCACTGCCAGCACATTCAACAACACCTCTGATGCAACCATGCACTGCCCCCATGCCCCTGCAACACAGGGCGCAGCCAGGAGATGTTGTCGTGCCACTGCCAGCACATTCAACAACACCTCCGACGCTGCCACCCCCCTTGCACAACGTCACCAGTACTGCACACACTCATACATCATGTGATGCTGTGCGTTGCATCATCTTCCATAACAAAAGATTTTTCCATAACAAAAGAAACGCAGAGTGCGACAATGGTGGCCAATGCCACAACTTCATAGTGCAAAACTGCACATAGGGCGCAGTCATACATGTTGCCGTGCCACACTCAGTAATACACAACACCTACATGCTTCAACTCTTTCTCTTGGATTGCCATTCTTGCATCTTGGCCTGCCATGCTCTGCTGCTGGATCTGACAACCATTAGCCCTAAGGCTGTAAGGCACAACCAATTGCATCCTGACCATCAGCTTAGTTGTGATGCGTACACAGCCTGTGCAAATTGGGGCCAATCTGTCACAGCTGTGGGGAGCAATGCAAGCTGCCAACCAGCCGAGGTGGCTGGTGCTGCTGGTGCAGCTGCCAGTAGGAGTGCACAGGGCGGCAGTTGGCGCGCTGCTGCAGCAACTGCTGTGGCCCAAGCAGCCCTTGGCGGCAGTTGACACGCTGCTGCTGCAGCAGCTGCTGCTGCTGCTGCTGCTGCTGCTGCTGCTGCTGCAGCTGTGGGAGCCCAGTGCAGGGGCTGAGCCGGTGCTGCAGCTGCTGCTGATGGTGGTGGTGGTGGTGGTGGTGCTGCTGCTGTGTGGTACTAAAGCGGCAGGTGGCGTGCTGCTGCTGCCAATGCCGCTGCTGCTGCTGTGGGTGCCGCCATTGTTGCTGTGGGTGCATGCGGTCGAGGCGCTGCTGCTGCTGCTGCTGCTGCTGCCGTTGGTGATTTGATAGACCCTGGCGGGACTTGACGTGCTGCTGGTGTGGCTGCTGCTGCTGCTGTGGCTGCTGCTGCAGTGAGTGTCGTTGGTTGAGCTGCTGCTGCTGCTGCTGTCGTGCGCGCCCATGGCAACGTGTGAGCTGCTGCTGCTGCTGCGGCGGCGGCGGCGGCGGCTGCTGAGGCTGCTGAGGCTGCTGCTGCTGCTGTTGCTCCTGCTGCTGCTGCTGCACAGCCCAGGGCAATGCTTGCTGCCACGCCTGCGGCTGCCGCTCTGCCAGCAGGTCATGCACCACAGGGGCCAGCTGCCGTGCTGTCTGCTCTGCAGCCCGCCAGGCTCACAGGACAGACATGATGTAGGCCTCCTCCTCAGCATACACACCTGAAGGGGGGGGGGGGGACAAGTGGGGGGGGGGACTTGATATCGGGTACGGATATCTGCAGCACGCCAGGCTGGCAGGGCAGCGAGGATGTACGCCTCCTCCTCAGCATACACACCTGGGGGAGAAAAAAGCACCGTGAATGCAGGAAAAGGGAGCGTCATGAGAGATGAGTGTATAGTGTCAGCCATGAAGAATGCCTCATTGTCAGCATACACTCCGAGGGAAGCACAAGTGCGGGGATTAGGGAGGAGGGGGGAGGGGTGTTGTGAGACATGAGTACGTCATGTTAGGCAGCCAGGCTGTGCGCCTCCTCCTCAGCATACATACCTAGGGAAAGAGGGGGGCGCACAAGTGCAGGGGAAGGGGGGGACTTAGTGGTCAGACTTAATTCCCAGGAACGGAGGTCTGCAGCCCGCCAGGCTGGCAGGGCAGCCAGTATGTACGCCTCCTCCTCAGCATACACACCTGAGGGCTGAAGCACAAGGGGGAAAGACAAGCTGTGGCATTTGTTAGCTGTATGAACGCCTGATAGGCCCAAAGACAGGTCAGCCAGGATGAATGCCTCCTCAGCTTGCTAGCTACTATGCAGGTGTGACTCGTGACGAAGAAATGAACAAGGGGATGGGGGAGGCGGGGAGGGGAGGAGGGGGGATTTTGAGCCATGGGTACATCATGTTGGACAGCCAGGATGTACTGCTCCCCCTGCTTATACAAACCTAAGGAAGTGGATCACCAGGGCACGCGAGGGGAGGGGGGGGGGGAGGCAATCGGCTGCGTTGTGAGTTACTAGCTTGTAGGCCCAAACACAGGGCAGCCAGGTTGTGCGCCTTCTCCTCAGCATACATCCCTGGGGAACAAAACCTTAGGTGATGCGCGGTAAAAGGGGGGGGGGCACAAGCAGCGGCGCTGTGAGCCCCCCCCCCACCCTCCCCCCGGGCTGGTGTACCAAAGCTCGCATCCACTTCCTCCATCCATTGCCTCCTCAGGTCGCTCCCCCTCCCCTCTCTCTCTTGACCCCCTCCCCCTCTCCTTGATTGCACCCCCCCCCCATCCTGCCCCCCTCCTTCCCCACTCCCTCGCCAACACCCCTGCTACAATCACAAGATCTGTGCTGCCGTGACTCACCCTGGATGTAAGGGTGGTTTGCCAGCTGTTTCAGCGTTGCCCTGTGCTCCCGGGGCTTGAAGATGTAGGCCAAAAAGTCTTCCAGCTGCGCATCAAAGGGCCTTATGAACGTCCTGAGGTACCAGCACCACCCATTGTTGTCCAGCATGGCCACAGAGCGGTCTGCCATGGCGGCAAGGTTGGCCTGAACAGTCATGGTGCCGCGTGTCGCTGGGTCCTGCACCTGCATTCATACAAAAGACACACAACTACGTATTACGCCTGTAGCCGGGTCAAAGTGTGAGCCTGAACCATCTGGGTGGCCCGTGTTGCGGGGTCCTGCACCTGCATTCATCTAAAGACACGGCATGAATGGGTATTTCTTGGTGCTGCTGCCTGCTGGATCCTAGCTGTCCAGCATGGCCACAGAGCGGTCTACCATGGCGGCAAGGTTGGCCTGAACCGTCATGGTGCCGCGTGTAGCTGCGTCCTGCACCTGCACACATCAGCACACACTTTGTTGCTAACAGGGAGTGCCTGTAGCTAGGTCGAAAGGGTCAGCCTGAACTGTCAGGTTGGCTCGTGTGGGCCGGGTCCTGCACACATCAGCACACACTGTGTTACTAACAGGCAATGCCTGTAGCTACGTCAAAAGTGTGAGCCTGTTACTGTCAGGGTGGCTCATGTTGGGTCCTGCACCTGCACACATCAGCACACACTGTGTTACGAACGGGGAGTGCCTGTAGCTAGGTCAAAGTGTGAGCCTGAATTGTCACGGTGGCCTGTGTTGCCGGCACACATCACCTGCACACATCAGCACACACAACTCCATATTGAACATGTAGCTATAAAGCTCTGCTGAGCATTGGAGCCTGTAACTGTCAGGGTGGCTCGTGTTGGGTCCTGCACCTGCACACAAAAGCACACACATCGTGTTAGTAACAGGAAGTGCCTGTAGCCACGTCAAAAGTGTGGGCCTGGACTGTCAGTTTGCCTTGTGTTCCCGGGTCCTGCACCTGCACACATCAGCACACACATCCATAGCTCAGCTTAGTATGTGCAACCTGTGAAGTGCAAGCATTGTGAGCCTGAACCGCCAGGGTGGCCGGTTTTGCGACGTTCTGAACCTGCGTTCATCAGCACGCACATTGACAGCTCAGCAAAGTATGTGTAAGCTATGAGGTGTAGCCTCATAAAATCATGAAACCAAACCACATCCACATCCACAACGCTGTCTGTCTGCTGACATCCCCCCCCCCCCCCCCCAGGGACCCCACTCCCCCCCCCCCCCAGGGACCCCCCCCAGCCCCGACCCCCGCGGGGACCCCCCCCCCCGCACCCACCCCCACCCCCTCTCCGTGATCTTACCTGCATCAGCTGCTGCTGTGTGTGGCTGTCCAGTGGGAAGTCCCCAAAGCACTGCACATCGATCTCCTTCGGTACGAACCCCGCCACAGCCTCGAATATCATTGCACCGATCGCATACACATCC
>VIIQ02000303.1:20000-92364 GCA_007449985.2 Desmodesmus armatus
CTGTGCAGTGACACTATTGTCCCCACCACAGCCGCAAAAACATACGGTGTGTGCATGGCATTGTTCAAACCTTTCCAAACCAAAAAAACAGTGTAACTTGTAACTGTCAATTTGACGGTTGAACCGTTACTCACCTGCACAGTTGGGGCAGTGGCTCCACTACCGCCTCAAAGCAGGGCTCATAGAAGAAGGGCACAGAGCAGCGGGGGGTGCTGGCGGTGGTGTTCAGGACACGGTGCAGGGTGGGCTTGTACAGACCGTTGGTCAGGATCTGAACAGCACCGCAGCAGCACCAGCAGCAGCAGCAGCAAAGTGAAAGGAAAAATGACAGCAGTGCAAGTGGCAGCAGCTGTAAGGGGGCGAACGGCACTGTTCGGAACAGGCAACAGCCAAGGGTCATGCCTGTCTGCCAGTCACTGAACGGCATCGCAACAAAGTTCAATCGGAAAATAACATGTTATTGTGCTGAAAATTGAGATAGGAGTTCTGCTCCTGCTCACCTCAAAGCAGTCACCTATAAGGCAGGGGTGGTGCGTCAACCCATTGACCGGCCGCATTCTTGACCTGCAACACAGCAGCACACCACACAGCACAGCACAGCACACATCACAATAATGTGATTTCGTGCAGTAAACTAGTCTGTGGCACACTGTCACACCTCACAGCACAGCACAAAAGCCTCCACACCGTTTGCTGAGCACACTGTGTTGAACCTACGGCACCTTTCAATTGAAACACAGCAACGAACCACAGCAACACACACAGCATGGCACAGCACGGCGGCCCCTACCTGCAGTGCTGACACGTGAGCATCCTGGTTGACTAGTGTCAGCAGGCCGTAGTCTGTGTGCTCCCCACAGCTCAGCTGCACCTCACGCCCCACATCTCCACAGGCAGCAGCAGCTGCAATGGCACGAGAGCAATGTCATTGCAGCCAGGTTGGGAGATGCGTGAGTTTCTGGACATGCTTGCAAGGGCAGGGGTTAAGTGCAACATCATGGCAACGCTGAATTATCATCAGCAACTGCGGTGTCCGGTAGGCATAAAGCTGGGGCTGGACATTTGTAGACCGACAGTGCTGCACTATAGTTGCTGCTTTGGGACCATGGTGCTTGTACTGCAGCGCACCTGCCTGCTGTTGATTGGCAGCCAGCAGCGGCGGGTAGTAGATGACACGCGTGACCTACAAGCAACAGTAACAGTAGTAACAGCACAGCCAAACATTACTGTACAGGGACTACTTAGTACTCATACATTACCATGCTCAGTCGCTGTCCGCGTGCATACTGCAGTATGCTGGTATGGTCCTACGATTATCATGGGTATTCAGTCTCTGCAAGTTTCCCTCCCCTGCTGTCGTTGAACGTTGGCTCTTGTTGACACTGCTACTCACCCAGTAGCTGCCCTCCTGCCCTGCAAAGTCTCCTAAAAAGGTGTCAGGCGGCAGCTGCAGCCCCATAGCAATGCCACGCAGCAGTGCTGCCCCAAGCCCCTGCATGTGTTTGATGTACTGCTGCAGGGCGGCTGAAAACCCTGGGACCTGATTTGGCCAAGGGTTTAGGCCGTGGAGGGGGCTTGGGGAGCGCTTCAGTGCCTGCACACTTAGAGGAGAGTGCACCAAGGAATGGCCAAAACAGTCAGTGATTGGATGTTACACTGAACACCGGCCGTTTGAGGTGCCAACACAAGGCTCATTGGCCAAATCAACAACCACAGCAATTTCCCAGCTGTGCTATCACAACTGGTAATCAATGCACGGCAGGTTTTATGGCTGGCAGGACGATGCAGCTGCCGCTGCATAACACTGCCTCTGTGCTGTCAACTGGTGACAGGGGGCCCACTGTGTTCCTCACATTATGAGCAGTGACAGCCAACGCAAC
Source organism: Desmodesmus armatus (assembly GCA_007449985.2). Taxonomy (NCBI): domain Eukaryota; kingdom Viridiplantae; phylum Chlorophyta; class Chlorophyceae; order Sphaeropleales; family Scenedesmaceae; genus Desmodesmus; species Desmodesmus armatus. Next base: position 21,881 of record VIIQ02000303.1, read on the forward strand.
CCCTTGGCTACCTCTAAGAAGGGGTTAGCTACCCTGATTATCCAAACTCACTCGCGAGTCCCAACGCAGAACATGCACCGCAACAATCCAATCCTGCCCTGTGAGTGCAGTCAAGGCAGCCTCACCCACCTGCACCTGTGCAGTGTCCTCCTCCCTGCATCAGCACAGCACAGCACAGCACGGCACGATGCAGCAGCGCACAATCAAGCACAGCTCAGCCGACGGCGGGGAGATGCCATTTGCAGCACATCTAGCGGCCCCCATCAATGAGAACAGCACTTTAGGACGGCTTTTTGTGGTTTAATCCCTAGTCGAGGGCGTGAACCCTCCTTCCCCACAAGCCAACTGCCAGTGACCGTTTACTTGAAGAAATCCAATGCCTCATGGAAGTCGGGGTGAAGCCTGTTTCATGGCGTGTTACGTTTGTGCCGAGGGATTGGAAGCCGCATCAGATTCAGATGTCAGTCCTTCAAGTGCCTTGCCAACACTGTTTATTAGCAAAAACCTGACAGTTATTCCCACCCCTTCTCAAACACAGAGCCCTTCCCCTGCAAGCCATGGACCCTAGTTTGTGTCTGGCCGCTTACTTGAAGAAATCCAATGCCTCATGCAAGTCGGGGGTGAAGCCGGTTTCATGGCGGGTTACGTTAGTGCCCAGGGGCTGGTAGCCCCTGTAGGCGCTGGAAGGACTCAGCAGCAGCTCAGCCTTCACATCAACCTGCAAGCATGCGGGGTTTGAGGAAACACAGCTCCTTGTAAGGAAACCTTCAGTCTGCACTCAGTCAGGGGGACGGATTGGGGCATCTGGCTGGGCTGCTTAGTTGTGCAGCACACAAAAGGACAGCTAGTGTGAAAATGAACATGCCGCCATGGGAGGCTACCCGCTAGCCGCCGCCGTTGAACGATTGCTCAGCACAGGATGGTGCATGTTCATGCAAAGTTTGCTACTGTGTGGCAAACACCAGAATACGGTGAAGTAAAAACAGCTGCACAACCAGGTTGCATGCCCCCCCCCCAAAGGCGGCTTCAGTGGGCATGGCTGGACAGGTGGGTGGTTGCACATGTGCATGGCTGGACAAGTGCAGGTGCCCCACCTCCTCCTGCAGTACTGCCGTGCTTGAGCACCTGCCGGCAGTTGGAACCAGCGGTGAGCCAGTGCCAACACTCCCTCAGACACCTCAGCTGGGACACCTGCATAAAACAACACAAGCTCCAAGCTATCAGGCTGGAGCACATGCCCAAACGCATGACAGCACCATGCACGCACAGGAGCTGCACACGGGCAGATGACAAGTGCCCATCTTGTCGACCACACAGCTTGATCAACAGGAAGCTATTTCAAGCACAGCAGACATCGAGCCACCCTGCACCATGCACAGGTTTTTAGTCAACACACCGTGGTTTTTGACGCCCCACGTCCCGACTCCACGTCACGACAGGCCTCATGGAGGGCTGCTGCTGCTGCCTGCTTGTCAGCAGCCTGGGTGTGTGATAGCAGCAGTGGACAGAACAGCGGCAACAGCGTAAAGGACAGCAGCAGCAGCAGCAGCAGCAGCAGCAGCAGCAGCAGCAGCAGCAGCAGTGGTTGAGGACGCCGCACAGCAGACGACAGGCGAGAGATGCATCTTGCTGTTGTCAGTATGAACGCACCAAGCCCCCCCCCCCCCCCCCCGCCAGCGCACCAGCCAAGCACTTTGTGGCATGGCCCAAACTGGGCGCAAAACCCCCCTGGCGCTAGCCGATTGCAGTGCAGCTGCTGCATTGACTTTCTTGACTGAAAACATGCAAGGTTGCAACTCAGGTCCTGCAAAGGTTTGCAATGTTACAGGATACACAAGGGCCTTGCAACAACTGTTGCAGATGGGACCAAAATGCACATGACCAGAACTAGGCATGTGTTGCAGCCCGGCAGCAAGCTTGCAACATGTTCCTTGAGATGCTCAGAAGCATGGATATTTGAAATTTTGATAGAGTGCAAATGTGCCTTTTATGCTCACCGAGGCAGGGTTATCTGAAACCAAGGCCTGCGCGTCTATGACCGGGAGTGTTGAAAACCTGAGCTGCTGCTGCTTCTGTGGGTGCTGTGGAACGCTGAAGACACCATTTGTAACGACTTCCTGTGCTGCTGCTGCTGTCTGTTGCATGCATGGCAGCAGTCTTCGCAGCATTATGGCCACTACAACAGCAGCGGCATAATGTGGAGGAGGTTGAGCTACATGCTGTGGCTGAGAGACAGGACCGACTGAAACGTTGGTGAACGTGCTTTTCATGATCCTAAAGCCCCTGAGTTGCATGGGTGCCTTTGCTTTGTCAGCAGTCTCGTCACCTGACACTAGGGTTTGGAATGAAGTACTGTACTCAATATCAGATAGCAGGCGAGTGCCTCTTGTTGTACGCATTGCGTACACCGGTATCTCACCATTCATTTGAGCTTCACATGTGTCTGCGTTTTTTGTCGGTCCCTGGACAGAACTGATCTAGATCTGCACCATCTTGACTGCACACCCCACCTGCAAGTTGGCTACACAAGTCAACAAGTAATAAGAGCTCTTAATGATATTTTCTCACCATTAACCGAACAAGGAACCCAACCCAGCACCATCCACCCTGTACTGCAGGTGGCACATGTGCTGTACTGCACCAGTATTGCTGCCGACCTTCCAACCAGACACATAAGATCAACTGTTCAACTGCCATGTCACTCAGTAGGCGACTGTGCACCAAACAGAGTCTGTGCACTTGCATCTCATTGATGGTGTTACAAAAAGATGGGGACCTTAACCCTGGAGACCATACCACGTGAAAGGACTGCGGCCACATACCACGGTCATACACAAACGACATGCCTGCAGCAAACAAGTGTTGCAGCGCTATGCCGGGCTTGCCGGGCTCCGCATGCCCAGGCCATGGCTTGTTGTCAAAGTAGTTGCTGAGTGCATTCACTCCTGGCAGCTTGGCAGAGCATGTGCGGCCTGCCTGGAGACCGTTTTGTGGTGCCAAACAACCCAATCGGTCCCCTCTAGCCAAGGAGCAGCATGGTCTAAGCAACATGGTTGCGTCGAACAACACAACCAGCAGCAAGGTCGCCAGGGCCAGCCCGCCTACTCCGTATGTACTGCAACGCACAAGCTTATCTGCACGATGCCAAAACACAACCACCATGCAACCCTAGGTGACCGCATGCAGGCACAACATAATTGTCTTCTGTTGTTGGCATGCACAGTGTGCACATACAATGTACAACAAGCACAGTCACAACACAGATATGCATCACACCTTGATACAATCATGGGTGGCATACATAAGGTCGCAACACCTACTGCAACATAACATAACCCACATATCATACTCAGGCCAGGCATGCAATGCAACCCATTGAACGGACCCACTCCTCATCAAACAACCTCACACGGACTGAAGGGCCAGTCACGCTACAGTAGGAACGACTCTGCTGGGGCACATGCTTGGCTCTTAGGATACAAGCCCGATATGCCCTAACCCCCATGCTCCCACTAGACACACCCCACATAAGCATGCATTATGCAAACCATTTCACAGTCAACCTTGGTCAGAACCCTTCCCAAAACTGATGCATGGCGCGTGCAACACATGTTCAAAGCTTCTTCTCACTCTCTTCGGTGTGGTGAAACATCCACACGTCAGGGTTGGGGTGGTTGCGCGCCCAAGTGTCGTTCGAAGCTGGGTCAGGGTACACCTTGAACCCCCACTTCTTGTACAACAGGCTGAACAGGGCCTGGTCGTTGCGATGGCCCAGAAAACCAGGGTGGGCCTGGCCGTGCAACAGCTCTGGCAGCAAGGTGTTGCCCATGTTGGTCAACCACCGCTTATCCTGGCAGTAGGCAAGCCATTGGCTGACAAACCCGATGGACTGCCAGCTGCGGCGCAACAAGATGAGGCCTGCAAACAGCTGCTGTGTGTCCCTGAGGTCAGTCGCGTTGAGCAAGATCATCACGTCTGTCTTGGTGGCGTTGGATTCAGTGTCGCAAGACGAGAAGCCGACGATGTCCTGATCATCGAGCAAGGTCACAAGAGGTGCTATGTCGGACTTGATCTCAGAGTCTGCATCCATGTATACCACCACATCGCCGTCACCTGCTCGCAGAAGCTCCTGCAAGATGATGAGGGGTTTCCACAGCCAGTAACCTGCACCCCTTGACCCATCTTCTGTTAGGATGCTGTGTCCTTCAGGCGACAGCATGAACAGGTTGAGGTCTTCCAGGCCGAACTGCCCGCAGCTGCCGAAGCCATGCTTCAAAGCACTATCACAAGCCCGCTTCTTGGAGATCTCGCAGCAGTTGTGGGCGTAGAGCACCATGTGCGGTTGTTTTGGCGGTTGGGCATCGCTGCGTCCCATGGAGCTGTCTGCTGCTGCACTGCACACTCCAGGATGGTTATGACGCACAATATCGGAGTTGTGAAGGACGCCATGCCTCCACAACACCAGCAGCAGGACACAGCAGCTAGACAACAACATGCCTGCTGCTTTCAAACTGACACCTTTGAACATCGGAGCGTGACCCAGCATGACAATGACTGTTACGATATGTTTCTTTGAGGCCAAATCCAGGGCTGCAGGATGGAGATTTACAAGGCTAGCCAGACCCCTGGACCCCTTGCGGTTGGGACAATTGGTAGTTTGACTAGGTGGTTGGTCTTTCCTGCAGACACTTTCATCATACAGACATATTGGCATGTTGTTGAAGTGAATCCGTTGACTGGTTGCTGCGATCGCACGGTAGAGCACGCTGCTGGATTCATCGATCTGCAGCGCGTTGTACAACCTGGTCCTGCTTGGTCCTTGTCGCAGTTCTTACAGTCGGCGTACATCCATTAACCATCAAGGTTGCTTGCATTCGTTCGCTCTACGCAAGATACCCACCGACCCACAGGTCTGACCTGTGATTCAGCTGCTCATTCGCTAGCAGCTGTGACGATACTATACTAACTTTATCTTGTTTTCCTGTTTCAGGCAACAAGGATGAAGCTCCTTGCAGTCTTGCTGGTGCTGACTGGGTCGATGGTGGTTGCGCTGGGCAGGACGCTGGAAGCACAGGCGTTCTTGCCTGCGGGCGTCACTTCCGAGCTTGAAGACATACCGATTGATAAGGCAGCAACTCAAGTAAGTTAAAGCAGGGCCGGGGTCGTTCATCCTGGCTCCCACTGTACAGTAGGATATCGTGGCCATCGCTGCGCATGCAGGTTGGAAAGCAGAAAGACACCGGTACCGGGCGTGTATGGCACTGAGAGAGTGAGCCAGCAAGTCATTGATGTATCGTGTAGAAACTGGGCTCTCCTTGGCAAACTCCTGCAAGGCAGTGCTGCCAGCAGCTGCTTGTGTGGTGGTGGTGGTGGTGGTGGTGGTTGTTTCGTGGGTCAACTATACGGTACACCTATAAGCAGTTTGCTTGGTGTCGGCTGCTGACGTACTGTCACTCGCTTCTACTTGGCACAGCTGACCAGCGCCTCCCCTCTTGGGAAAAGCACACTTGTGTTGTCCTCACACCCTTGCTGTGTTGTGATGTGACGTTCGCACATCACTTGATCGACCTGTGCTGCGCAGGTGCTGCCTCAGGCTTGGCAGAACTATGGCTGGTCTAAGCACGAGGATGGAGGTTGCTCTTACAAGGGCTACAGGTCACGTCACTGTCCCGACAAGCAAGTGGATTTCTGGGACAACTTGATCCCCAAGACCTACAACTGCCCACCGCAAACTATCTGCCCCACGACAAGCCGTAAGTGCACAATTGTGATGTGCATGTGATGTTTGGCATGCATGTCGTAGCTATGCGCATGAATGACTTTGTAGGGTGTGAACAACCAACAGCAGTATCAGCTGCATCGTCAGCATCTTCATCAGCTGCATCGTCAGCATCTTCATCATTAACCTCGTCATCAGCAAAGCAGCAGCAGCAGCAACAGCAATCACAACAACAGCAGCAGCAGCAGCAACTACAGTAACAAGTAGCAGCAGCCACAGATCATGGGCGCATGCATGGTGTGTTGTCCTGTGCGCACTCGCCACATGCTGACTGCAACGCTGTAATCAACAACACGAACATATGCTCATTGGTGGCCGCCTTTTCTGTGTGTTGCCGCAGCCTGCCTGGCTGAGCCGGTCTGTATTCCCCTCGATACATACTGCGTACCAGAAATACGCGGCTTTGACGGGCCTTTTACCACGGTTCCTGTCGTCCCCTGCTGTGGTGGGCTCACATGCCGCTTCAACCGAGTCGGAAGCTCTCAATCTGAAGTCCAGAAAGATGCGCCCAGCTCTGGAGCTCCATCTCGAGATGCTACAGGGTTTTGGCACGCTTGACCGGGTACATGGCACCACAAGACGCCAGTGTCAAACAGTTGGAGCAAGTTGTTGATGTCAATCGTTGTCGTGCGTGACCCTGATCTTAGGTGCTTTTGTTGGGTGTCAGGTGCATACTATAGAGGGAGCAACAATCAAGAGTGATGGCTGATGGTAGTCCTTGTTGCTTTGATATTGTGAAACGCTCTGTCATTGTTGAGGCATGTGTGGTGCCTGTGGCAGGTGAAGTTTAGCCTAGCTTATGGTTGAAATGAAGGGCTGAGGTCAAGATGCGGTAGTTGGAATGATGGGTTGTGGTTCCTGCATGGGTTTGGTTGGCCCCAAGAGGAGGTCAGGCTTGGCTTTTACCCTGCCCGACTGAGTGGTGGCCGCGCACAACGTGCATTGCCCGGCATGTGTGTCGCCTAGAGTTTGGGGTGGTGTGGTGTCATGTCTTCAACACATGCATATGGGTGCATGCATCCCGATGTCCTTTGTGAGTTGGCCTGTCTCAACACACCGCCTGTTGCTGGGTGATAACATACGATTGTTCGTGTGCCAGCTTGCTGCAAGGGACTTGCATCTCCCCACACTACACCACCTAGGTTGAAAGGCCTTAAGGACACTGCTGCAGCAGCAGGCGCGCCGGCCAGAGCACTGATCAGTGTTATTCATGAACAGCACAACTTGCTTGGCACAGTGTGTGCTGTGCTGTGACATGAAGTGAGCTGTCACAGTGGTGGTTAACTGCTTGGCACAGTGTGTGCTGTGCTGTGATGTGAAGGGAGCTGTCATAGTGCTGGCCTGCTGCTTGGCACAGTGTGCTGTGCTGTGACAAGAAGGGAGCTGTCACAGGGCTGGTTGACTGCTTGGCACAGTGTGTGCTGTGATGTGAAGGGCACCATCGCAGTGCTGGTCTGCTGCTTGGCACAGTGTGCTGTGCTGTGACAAGTCGTGGACATGGGGGCAGCGACAGTTGCTGGTCCCCGAACAGGTGACTAACCTGCAGGTGCCAGCAGCTGCAAACGCGTAGTCCCAAGCATTGGTTTGACAGTTCCATGTTGCTGTCGGATGCGTGTGTCATGCATGGTATCTATGCTAGCCTCCAGGCAGCCCCGCTTAATGTCACCTAAACGTTTACGTGACAACAGCCAACCCTGCATGTCACCGCGATCATTGCATCAGGAGAGGTCATCTGTTCCTAAGGAAGCCAGACGACCCGACAGCTGCAACTTAGACACCTGGCATCAGTGCCGCATCGATGCAACACAGCCAGCGTAGGCAGCATGCGGCAGCCTGCCTACAGACCATGCAGCAGCATACTTGGTGTGAGTGCAAACTGCTGCCGGCATGCCTGTGCAAGTTAAACGTTGCTGCCCAATCAAGAGCACTCAGCGACAGGGACTGCAGGGGGGGGGGGGGGGGGGCGCAGCCACCCCCCCCCCCCCCTGGGCAGTTAAACATTGCTGCACCAGCAAGAACACTCAGCGACAGCGACACCAGCAGCAGCAGCAACAAGCACACTCGAAAGACAACGACTCTTTTTCTTTTACAGCAGGACAGTCTGTATGCAGGGGGGGTCCAGGGGGCAGCCACCCCCCCCCCCCCCCGGGCAGGTAAACGTTGCTACACCAGCAAGCACACTCAGCCGGATGTGCAAAACAGCAGCAACACCAGTCACTACATGCTACAACAGTGCCAAAGTCAACTTCAACATAGTGTGCTTGTCATGATCATATGGCGCAAGGCGTTTTGCACAGCCACGGTACAGGTGTGCCACATACCCATAAAAAGCCGAGGTCGTTGCAGTACTGACGCCAGCCGGGCGTTAAACGTTCTATACCATACCATATCCGATACCATATCATATATCCGATATAGTGCCAAAGTCAATCAGGCAGAACAACTTGACTGAGGCATTCCACACCAAGTTCTCCGGCTTCCAATCTCTGTATGCCAGATTCTGCATGGGGTGAAGTAGGCGGCGTGGGGGGGGGGGGGGGGGGGGGATAACGGCATCAAGGTGAGGGAGGCTGGTCACGGGTGTGACACTACTGTATGAACACCTGGGCAAGATGTTACATGGTGACACATAATGTGTATTTCCAAGCCGCCCCCTTGTCGCAGCCGACTGGCAAGCTGTGAGTCCATGTACAACGTGCTGCACTCCTACCCTTCTGATTCGGGTTGAAAAGATCTCAAAGAGACGACCAGGTTCAGTGGCTCACCTTTGCTTGCAGCAGAGTGATCTGCATCAGCACACACACCAGAAGCCGCATGAAAATCTCCACACGGGCCTCGTTCAACATCCGATGTGAGTCACAGTGATGGGATCGAGTGGCGACAAGTGCAGCAAGCGCCCCCAAACTGCTTCCTTGGTCATAATCTCTACTGCCAGCGACGCCACAGTCTGTCCACCATATTCCCCGATGGCGATGAGTTTCTTGCTGTCACCGGCAAACACCAGGTTGGGCAAGAAGAAGGCCAGACGGCTGGCCGTGCACCTCAAGCTTGAGCTCAACCAAATTGCCGCCATCCTGACTTCATTCCTCATCTGTGAGTGTTGGAACATTCCGGGGGGGGGGTGGTCAGACGGGGGGTTGCTACAGGAAGTGCAAAGCCAGTGACAGCTTGTCGTACCCCCAACTGCTGCCCAACGAATTTGTCACCGGAAATTGCATCGCTCTCCACATAGATGCAATTGCAAAGCAAGTAAATGCTCCACTTTGCAGTGAAGGTGTGTGCACCCCCTCGTAATGTGCGCTGCTCCCAGGCAAGGTATGTGGACCTGCACACTGGCAGAAAGCTACCGTAGCTCGACACTGAAGTGACTCCAGAGTGGAGAGGGCCTGCAGGTTCTACGGCGGCTTACCTGGTTGCCCCGTGGGTCGCGGGTCCAAGGCATCAGCTTGGCAACGAGGCTCCCCAGTTGTGTGTGCACGATGCGCTTCACCTCGACATGCAGGCCTCCACATCGGTACTTCTGCTGTACCAGCCACTCCCACGTTGTCCCAGCTGTGTCCTCCAGATTGTCACTGAGCGCACACACCACCAGCAGGAATGCCAGCGGCGAAGCATGTGAGGCCAGGGCTAGGTGTGCAAGGTATACGGGGTAACCCCCTATGAAGAAAATTGGTGAAGCAAAGTCCAATCCCCCCCCCCCAATAATGTTTGACTCAAACCTTGACCGGGTCACCTGCTGTGACAGCAAGAGTGAGATGCGCCACACTACGTCACATGGCCTGTAGGAAAAACCCGCGTATTCTTGCGTGAGCCGGTGTGCCAAATGTCACTAGGGTCACCAGGGGGGCAGCACCCGTGGGTGCCCATAGGGCCCATCGCAAAAGTGACTTACAGGAAGGCTTGGGCGCCGGAGGTAGGTGGTGTCGCCGGGGGCTGTGTCGGCTCCTCCTCCTCGGTTGTCTCTGTTGCATGTTCGAAGGGCGTGTTGCTTGACCTTGACAGAAGGCTTGACAGCGGCTTGGAGGCAGCTGACAGCACAGAAGACACCGCTAAGCTGACACTTGAAAGCAGACTGAAGCTGGGCACCTGGGGTGGGGGCGTGCCAGGGCTAGCAAACGGGTCATCAGGGGTTTCAGCCTGATTGCAGGGTTGTTGTGTAGCGCACGTCAGGGTGTCTTTGCCACTGTACATGTGAGCAGCAGCAGCAACAGAAAGAGCAGAAGGCAACAAATGCAATCCGTGTTAGGCAGGGATACAGCACTGTAGTACATCCAGGAAGGTGCCAGGGCTGTTGTGCAGGTCTGTGGATACACATGTGGCATCGCATCTGTGGGCGATCCTGCGGAACAAAACTAGCAGAGTGGCAGGCGCCAGGCTGGCATTCGAGGTCCATGACAAGTGCTTTTGGTTGGCACCTTGCCGAACAAGTGACTCACCTCGCACTTTCTGTTGCAGCCTTGTTTGTCTCCTCCCGTGTGTGCTGAGTTGAGGTTGTGTTGAACTTATGTTCACCACCATGTGGCTGCGATTGCTTGCTGTAGAAGCAGCACACCTCAAAGGCCGCCGCATTGATCATCACCCACCATGCCACACAGCACAAACCATAGCTCCACCAGCACCACACCAAAACCAAGCCCCTGCACAGAGCAACAAGCGCCCATTGGTGGGAGAGACAATGTTTTGACGCAGCAACACGCAGCGGATGCCATCAGTAGTACTCAATCCCTTGGATGGCACGCATGACTGCGTGCTGCACGCATGCTGTTGGATGCATGCATGCTGCCAGCTTAGCACTGATTGATATGGCTTTCACCACAGCACTCACACCAGCGGCAACCGTAGCTGACAGATTAACCCTTCAAACACTTACTAGAGCTCTTGGGCTAAAGGTTACTGAAGGGCATCCTAGAACCCGGCTGTAGTACAGAGGTTCACCGCTGCGTACACTATATTGTGCATAGTACTCACCACACTATGGGACAGCTGACCATGTACTTGATGTGGTTGCGCTTCAACAGCATTACCACCAGCGCCAGCAGCAGCGAGCACACGTTCACCTCACTGCAGCACAGCACATCCCAGCAAGTAGGGACGTAGGTAAGTATGCATATGCAAGACCAAGCATATGGAAGGTGTTGGACAGCGCACTACGGCTCGTAGACATGTCAAATATCTGTGACGGTCACAGCTCCAGACTACGGCACACTAGCTGCACTGCGGGGGGGGGGGGGGGGGGGATGAGGGGGAGCATGTTACTAACGCAGTGCTCTGCATCATAGAGTACCTGTCTGTAATGAGGTATTACATACCTGCGAGGTTCAACGGCCCAACAGTGCTGGCTTTGAGGTTCATCATGGGGGAGTTTGCCGTACCAAAACGACATTCATGAATGCAATGGTGTCCTCTGACTGTGTGCACAACTGGCAGGCTGGCAGGCTCCAACCTTGCGTGGCTATTCGTTTCACTCACAATGGTGGCCGTGTTGAGAGCGTTGGCACAGAAGACAGGGTGGGCAGCACAGGCAGGGCGGCGCCCTCGCATGCCTTGGTGCACGAGAACATGCAAAAGGTCAAGAGCACCAGGTTCACCATGAAGGAAGCAGAACACACTGAGCCCATACAGTTCGTGACGTGGCGCCTTGTGCAGCAGCAATGACACCAGGAGCAGCAGCAGACAGAAGTTCAAATGAGTGGGGGTGAGACAGAAGTTCAACCAAGTTGTAAAAAACTGGCAATTGCTAGGCCGTGCTGTGATGCTGCTGCTGTGCTGGTGGTACTGCCATCCACTCGTAAGAATACAGAGTATTCAAACTTGACTGCAGCAAGCATCGTGCTGTTTTCATTAGAAGCACAGCCGCTGTGACAGTCACTCTGCACCATTTTCAACCCAATGGGCCAGAATTTGACACTGTCCTGTAGTAGCTACAGCATCAAGCCAGCACAACAAGAATAGTGGCACGCACCAGCCAGCTGCGCCTCAGGCCACCTATGGTGTCAATCTTGCCTCCATATAAGGGGGTTGAAGCCTGGCCATTGGAACTGCAGGGACCGACAGCAGCAGCAGCGGGCAACAGTAGTGGTGAACATTTTGAGGCTGTTGAGGGAGGGAGTGAACATGTACTGCATGGTCCGGAAAAGGTAGAAACATATTTTGAATAATGAAACCTCTTGCAATGATATTGCATGAAGTCCAGGGTGAAGCTTTGGGATGCAGCTGCTGAAGATGCTAGCAGCGCTGCTCAGAGCAGACACCTGCTGTATCCCACCCCCATATGTCTACCAAAGCCAAACACCCTCAACAGTATCACTCCACTGCCACATGTGACACAAATTACCTTGCACGTGTCTTTGATGCCTTCCTCTTCCCCTTGTTTCGCCGGGCCATGGCCAGCCTGAGCTGCGTTGCTGCTGCGAGACAGTGCCCGGAACCGGGGAGGTAGCGTGATTTCCTGTGGAGACACTGGGAACACTGCTGTTGCTGCTGCAGGGGGGCTTGCCAATTGCTTGATGTTGTGACGCTTTCAGGCTGTGTCACGCACGTGGAAAGAAAGTAACACCCTGATAATGTAGCTTTGCGTTGTTTTCGAGGCTCAACACGTCTGCTTCTTGCTTAACTTCCGGTTCCCCCGCAGCTTTCGCTTCGTGGTTAAGGTGCTCTGGACGCTTCAAAAAGTCACAAACGTACGCTGTGTTTGCTATAAAGGCGTATGAGGTCCTCAGCAGCAGGTATGTGGGTGGCATGCAGAAAGTCCACCTCAACTGGGTCTAGATGATTTGCAACAGGTAGCGGAGAACGGTCAAGACGAGTGACCGGAACTGTTATACGTGTAGCCATATGTCAAAATGAACACGTTGAGGCAGCTTCAGGTTGCTGGCGCTCCAAGCTTCCACCCCCTACTGCTACTGTCATCACACTCCATCAGCTGCAGCAGTAGGGGCTGGGGCTGCAGGAATCTTATAGTACGGTCACACACTGAAATGCAGCAGTAGCTCGAGCATTTACCGAATGCTGGCAGGCTGCATGAGTGTGGGTCCTGCTGCTGGAGGGTGGGTGGTGTCGTGAGACAGTGCCCGGAACCGGGGAGGTAGCAAGAGGTGGTGAGGCAGTGCCCGGAACCGGGGAGGTAGCAAGGTTTCCTGTGGAGACACTGGGAACACACAAAGATGGGGACACAGAACACAATGTAACTAGCACTGGGTCCCCCACCGCCACCCCAGGCACCGAAAGCCCAACAAAGCAACCTCACAGTACAATAGAAGGCGTCCAGACCAAAGCTGCGAGTCCAGCAGCCCCATCAAGCCTAGTAGGATTACCTGCAAGCAGCACCACCACCGCGCAGCGAGCGTCAGGAACAGCCCACTAGGATGCCAGGAAGGAGCATGCAGGCACAAGGGGGGAGGGTGGGGGTCCTCCCCCACCCCCAGCGTAGGCTGGCAGCACCAAGTAGGCCGTCAAGAGGTGGTGTCGTGGGTTGCGTTTGGGGGGGGGGGGGGGGGGGCTTGTGCCGGCAGTTGTAGGCAAGCCTGTAGCGCAGCAGCAGCACTAGTTTACATTTAAGGCCGTGCTGTGTTCCAGAAGCCATGCCACGTGAGCCTGCAGCACAGCAACCAAAGCCGCCAAGCCCCTTTCTTGCTAAGAGCTAGGAAGTGGTCAACAGACATGGCTGTACATGTCACGCATTGACTGCTTTGCTCAGAAACAGCACTGGAGCATTTCTAACCCCTCCTGCTGCGTGCTTTTGACCTTTGACCGTCACACCGACGCCTTGCTTCTGGAGAGTGTCTGCATTATGCCAGTTGCTGCTGAGTTGAATTGCTGCCAGTTGCTGCTGAGTTGAATTGCTGCGACTGCATCAGTCCTGCATACCGTCAAGCTGTGGTGTTGTCTTAGTCGTAGTAGTGACAGTTACTTTACACCACATGCCACTTCCTGGGCACGGCATCATATGTACATGGTGGATTACTCACCCCACACATGCCTGCTTGCAGGACACACACACACAGCACCAACATGCACTGTTTTTTCACACACACCAGCACAGACACATATGCAGAGCACAACATGCCATACAGCTTGCTTGCAATGCATCGGTAGCTGTTGCAACAGCCAGCCTGTGCGCAACCACCACACACTCGACTGGACAGGCAGCAGCTGCGCTGTGCACAAGCTCACCAACTCAAAACTGAATGTACATCACGTACCATCACACTAAAGCAACTCCACCGGAGCACAGACCGAGTTCAGCGTGTGCCCAGTGTCTCGACAGCAACACCTCTCGCTCAACGCTTACAGCTACTACATATCCCCTCAAAACAACCAGGTTGTCGGTCACAGCAGAGAGGTAGTACCACCCTCACTACTGCGCTGGCATGCACAGCTGGGCAGAACACACCCACCGCCACCACCACAGGGTCAAAATTGCAAGCACGAGCTCCCTCAAAGCAGCCCAGACTCTCAGACACGCGCGAGTTAATTTGTCAAGCTGGGGAACAGGACAGCACAACGCAACAGCCTGGCATAACCCACCAGCAGCTTGACAACAGGATAAGGTCTTAAGTCTGGGGACTCTAGGACTGCAGAGAGGCACACAAGTGCTCCTACAAACACCCGGCGAACTTCCCGCCAAAACCCTCGACAACACCCTGAGACAAACCCCTGGCTGACATCAGCACAGGCAGCCACACTGGCACCCTAAACCCTGGAAGGCTCTTCGGCAGCAGGAGCAGCACCACGAGCACCAAACACCACTCAAGAAGATAAAAAGTCAGTGGGACATCGCGTGTGTGCGTGTGCGTGTGTGCATTGCCCCGTCGGGTGCGCAAGTGAATGCGCAAGCGGCTGCAAAGCCAGCACTAGTGCGCATGTGTTGCACGGGCAACGCAAGAAGTGATCGCAGCCTCGCGACCGCTCTCAAAAACAACTCTGCTGCTGCTGATGTTACCTCGCCTGCTGCGCAGGCGCGCAAAGCAGCAGACACCCTCCACTGCAAACCCTACTCCCGCCAAAACAACAGCCACAGCCCCTCTCTGCAAACAACCCGCAACAGCAACAGGCGGACAAGCATCCACCCGCCGCTGCTTTGGGGCACACTACTGACACAACATCTGCTCTTGTGTGATGTGATTTACAGAGAGTCTCTGCTATGCTACACGCCCTCGGGGTGCCTCTGATGATGAGATCACCCCTCACTCAAAAGGGAATGCTGCGGGCCGCCACTCAGCTAGCAGCCGACCGCCTGCAGCTAAACCCTGCAGGGCTGTAGAAAACCCCTGAACCCCAACAGCACTCTCACACAGCAACACGACCCCACACCACACCACAATCACAAGGACATGCCCTGTGTGCATGAGACTATGCGATCGGCCGCTGTGTGTTATAACAGTACTGCTGCTGCTTTAGAGGCTTGCTGCCTCCTTGTTGGTAAGGCCTGCCACAAAGGCATCCACGCTCTCCTCCGTGTCAGCAATCATCTGACGTGTACCCTCCACTGCCAGGAAGATAGCTGCGTTCACGGGGATTGCACGCCACAGGGCGGCGGTGACACCGCGCCAGAGGCCACCGTAGCCCTCGATCTGCACGCTGCGCTTGATGCAGTCGATTGTGCCGGAGAACTGGGGCTTGGAGAGGGAGTCGGCCTGGATCTTGGACTTGATGGTGTCGATGGGGAACATGGAGCCCCACAGACCGAAACCGGCCATCACACCGGCAGCCATCACCTGGGGGGTAGGAAGGTGCAGACAGAGGAAGACCACAGTCAGAAGCACGTATTGGTTTCTGTTTGATGGACTGTGTCTTGCTTGCGAATGTGAGTGAAAGGCCGCATGCAGCAAGGCGCATCTAGCCCTCTTTCCTCAGTAGTGCAAGGGGTCGTACCCGCAACCCCCCCCCCCCCCCGGGGTCTGCCAATTTGCTTGTTGCACATGTTGTCCAAACGCTTGTCACCCCTGTTCTCTCACCTGCATGTAGTCCAGGTCAGCCTTGGTCTTGCCAGGGCCAGCCAACATGTGGATGGTGGCCTCATAGCCGAAGAAGAACCAGGCATAACCCTGCAGCACACATCAACAACAGCGGTTGTCAGGCAGTGGACGCTACATCACAAGCACCCTGGACCTGCTGGCGCACACAGAACGTACTGCCTCTGCCTGTTCTGCCCACACGCTCTGTTATTCCCAATCGACAGGACAATCTCCACTCCTGCACCCCTGCCCAAATTGGCATCAACAAGACCCTGAACCCTGAACCTACCTGCATGTCACGCAGCAGAGTGGAGACGTATCCGGAGTACAGGCCGCGCACGCCGTGGTTCCTGAAGATCTTCTTGGCGCAGTCCCAGTTGCCCTTGTAGTTCTCCTCGGGGTTGAGGCCGCCTGCTGCTGCACCCTTGATCTGGGCCAGGATGTTGTTCTTGCGAACCATCTGTGTGGGAGAGGGTTGGCAGGCCAGCAGAGCGTCAGTATGTGTTGCAACTATATGTCACGCATGTTGGCGCATGTTGGTGGCGCAGCAAGAGCTCGATTGACGGCTGTGTGTCACGTATGCGCTGCTGCCAGGGCAATCAATGCAGACCAAACCTGATGCAGGGTTTGGGCCTAGCTCAGCCACACTGCCCGTGAGGCATTCATCGCGTGCGCAGCAAAACTCAAGGTCAAACCCTAAAATAATCACAGAACCCCAAAGCCTACCTGCATCTTTGTCCTGATCAGCTCGGTGGGTGACGCACATGCACCTTGGATTACATCCCTTGCAAACAGTAGCACAGGATTCTTGACGCCAATTATCAACCCAAACCCCAAAACCCACCTGCATCTTTGTCCTGATCAGCTCAGTGGGTGATGACACCACGGATCCTGCGGCACCAGCAGCACCACCAGCTGCCAGGATCTTCCAGGGTGTGAAGGTGCCGGGTGCATCTCCTGCCTCCAGGTAGTCACGGGTCTTGTGGAAGGTGGGGAAGTGGATGCCCAGCAGCAACATGTTGCCCAGGAGGGGGGCCACGGTACCCTTGTACAGGGACAGGGCACCCTCAGCCTTGGCCTGCACAGGAGAGGGGATGGGGGGTGGGGGTGGGGTGGGGGGGTGCTTAGCGGACTGCATGTGTTTGGGAGGGTGGATGAGATTATATGTTGCGCAAGATGTGCCCTGTAGCTATATGTCCAGCTCAAAAGGATTCCAGCCCTTTGCAGCCCCGCCATTACTTGTCGCGCAATCCCTGTCCCCCAGCAAGCATGCTGTTCAAATGCCATCAATCACCCCAAAAAAACCTGCCCTTCCCCAAGAGCCAATCCTGTGCACGGCATCAAAGGCCCATGTTTGCACCTCCCCCACTGTTCACACCATCAATGCACCCTTGAAAGTACCAACAGCAGTGACCCCCTCCTAACACAACACACCAACAACAGCGCGCACCATCTTGCGCACGACGTCCAGGCCACTGGTGTAGACCATCTCTGGGGGCATGCCTGCTGCGCCGATGGTCCCCTTGCCCAGCACCTGCAGGCGGGTCTTGATGGTGTCAAAGGGCTGGCCCACCATGATGCGCGCAACACCACCAGACACACCGGGGAGGATGTCCAGGATGCGCTTGTGCACGGGAGGGGTGTGCTCGACCTCTGCAGGGGGGTGGGGGCAAGCAGAACAGAAGGCAGGTGTGGGAGGGGTGTCTCGGCAATGAATTTTGAGCAGCGCAGTGTATGTGCGACTCGAGTAAGAGCGAGGAGGTGTAGACCTGAGCATCAGCTTTGCACAGTCGCCCACCCTTTCAGCCACCCCCTGAGCGCTTGTGGAAGAGGCTGCAAGGGGACGATGGTGCCTGCATGCATTTTTGGTCACCAGAGGCTGGAAGTGATGTGCGGTACCTCCCAAGCCATAGAGTACCGCATGCGCAGCTGTGATTGCCCCAAAACCGACAGGCCGGCCCTATCACCAACACCACAAGCAGCCCCCTGGTCATTAAGGGAAGCTGCACTGACAGAAGCTGATGCACTGACAGAAGCTGCAACAGAAGCTGCACTATGCAGCGCCCCAAACAGTGAGCACTGACATTAGGATCAGGTGCTGACAGGCTGGCCCTGTCAGCAGTACCCTAGGAGCAGCACCACTCATAGCAGCAGCACTGCCTGCTCACCCATCAGGGTCTCGTTGTACATCTGTCCTCCTGCTGTGCAAGACATCTTGGCTGGTTTTGGGGAAAAGGAGGGGGTGACCTGAAGGCAGATGCAGGCACATGAACAACAACAGCAACAGCACGTGCACGGCAAGCGTCAGCATACGGAGATAGGGGACAGCAGATGCAAGGAAGGCATTGGAGAGTCTCCGAGTCACGTTGAAGGTGCTGACAGGACGTGCTGCTGCTTCATTGGGGAACTTGGACTGTATCCGCAAGTGAGTGGGAATTGCGATACGATGGTATCGCAGCTGCTTTCAGCGAACACAGACAGCGCATCGCTGCTGAATTGGAGTCAGGGTCAACACCCGAGAGTGCTCGGGGCCTGTGCATTGCGACACTGCCTTGCTCTCCTACACTATCTGACCCAAATTGCTTTGAACAGCCCTACGAAGCTCGCCAAAAGCTTAATTAATGTTTCTCACCTGAAAGGGAAGGGTCTTGGTGCTGCGACTGGGCGCTGCTGGTGGATTGGTCTCTGAAGTGGTAGTTGAAAGACTTCGAAGACCTCAGCAACGTTCAGGAGCACTGCAAGACGTGAAAGGTGGCGAGCATGGGCAGCAGTGCGCGGTATGGCTACCCGAACAATCTACTACAAACCCCCGAGGCAGGGTTTGGGGCAAATTCTCCCATGCAATTCAGTGACCAGAATTGATGGAAATAGCTTGGAAACGTGTCCAGATTGCCTCAGCTGAGGGAGGCAAGGTCGGAGCAAGGTCCTAAACGCAGGTACCATCCGACGGAGTGTGCGAGATAGTGAAAACGGGCTGCAGATATAGACACTCTGTGCCATCCAAACACTCTGGTGGCGTTAGCAAGGCTCCTGTGCCAGCGTCAAGCTACAGCCTGCCACATCCATCTGAGGCCCAACGGCTTTTTTCTGTGTCAACAGGGATTAGTTCAAGAGAATCCACATTTCCAGTTTCCTATAGTGCAGGCGTGCAATGTGTCAGACCTGGGCAGCCTTCATGAGTGGGGGCCTCCAGCCTGTGGCCACACCTGCAGGCACCAGTGCCACGGCTGTGGCAGCAGTAGTGGTGATGCGTGCAGTGTTTCATGCATACAGGCGGTTCCCCGCCTGCAAGTATGACCCTTGCATGTGCTTTCCTGGTGTAAGGGAGGCCAGCGCTGAGTCTTGAGGGTCAAGCTGACTCCGCTGTGCACACCTACTGCCCAATGCAATAGATGTGTGTCTACAAGCAGACCTGAGGAGTGCAGCAGGGGTGCTGTGCAAAAGGATTGCGCCAGCATGAGTGAAGGATAGGAGCACTGGCCTCAACATGACTACCCGCACAAGGGTACAACAGTACTGTGTGTGCAAGTACTTGACTCAGACTTGTGGCAGCAAAGTCACTACTGCAATCCAGGTTGCCCAGTGGCATCACCAAGTAGCCATGTTGCCTAGAAGTGTTACCCGATGTCATGCCCACCATTCAACACAAGCCCACAGCGCAGCCAGGGGGCTGTGCAAAAGTCCGCAATTTGCCAACTCAAAACAGCACAGCGCAGCATGGCAACAGCCCTGCTGCTGTTGCTGCTCTAAATCATGCGAAGAAACCCCTGCTTTGCCGCAGTTGGTATGGCAAAAACCTGCAGCAGTGCTTTACATGTCAAAAAGAGGTGAGCTGTGCTGTGCTATGCTGCGCACTGCTGTGCTGGCCCCAGTTCCGAGCCTGCTTGAAACACGCACCAGCACAACACCAACACAACCACAACAGTGCGCCAAAATAGTACGCTCCCTACTGCCGCCGCCGCTGCTGCTGCTGCTTGTGCTCCGCTATCCCAGCAGCAGCACTGGTAAGCTTGTTCACCACCACGTACACACAAAACTGCAACCTCACCGCTGCTGTTGCTGCTTCGCCCTACCACTGCTGCTGTGCACGAGTGATGCACCAACTCCCAAATGCTAAGCCCAGCAACTCCCAAACCTCAAACAGGAACCCTGAACTTCAAACTGACAGGGACATGATCAACCTGCTGCAGGAAGCCCTGCTACTGCCAGGCTGGCACTGCTGCTGCTGCTGTATGGTAAATATCTCGCCCTGTCATCCGGCATTCGGTTGTCCGCTGCTTGCCATCCTGCAAAGCCACCCCTCCTGCCACTGCTGCAATTGCACTCCTGGCATGACTGCTGCTGCTACTGCTGCAGCAAGCATGCTCCTGCATTGCTGTTGCTGCTGCTGCTGCCAGCATGCTCCTGCCTTACCGCCGCTGCCGGCAGCACACTACCATGCTGCAGCTGCTGCCACTGCCACCACCACTGCTGCTGCTGCTGCAAGCACACTACCTGTGCTGCCGCGGCTGCAGCTGCCGCCACCACTGCTCCTGGTGCTGCAGCAAACATACTCCTGCATTGCGCTGCTGCTGCTTCTGCTGTCCGCTGCTGCCAGCACACTGCTGTGCTGGTGCTGCTGCTGTTGCTGCTGTTGCTACTGCTGCTGCTGCTGCAGCAAGCACACTCCTGCACTGCTGCTGCTGCCAGCACACTACTGTGCTGGTGCTGCTGCTGCCGCCTTCTCCTTAGGCTTGCGCTCCAGCTTTGGCAGCCCCTTGGCCTCTGGTGCTGCCTTGTGCTTGGGCTCTACTGCTGCTGCTGCTGCTGGTGCGGGGGTGGGCTCTGGCTCTGGCTCGGGCTCTGGGTCGGGTCCCAGGTCCAGCTTGTCAACCTGCAGTAGAGAAGTCACATGCAGCAGCGTTAGCACAAAGAGTGCGTCAGGTTGCAGGATCAAATGTGTGTGAGGGGGGCGTCCTGAGCGTCCTGGACGCAATAGCTGCTCTTAAGACTGCTGCTGCTGCTGCTGCTGCTGCTGCTGCTGCTGCTCCTGCTGGCATCAGCAGCATGGCCTGCCTGCCTGCCTAAGCTGTGCTGTGCGCGGACTGCGCCCACACTACTATAGAGTACCGCACAGCGGTAAGAAACCTCTTGTAACAATCTCCCCCCAAAACAACTACAGGGTTGGGTACACAGTCCCTGTATCAAACTCCCACTGGGTCGCGTCACTGCCTTCCACCAGCCTGTGTTCCGACCGGCACACAGCGAGCCCCACCCCTCACCTCTGTGTGGTTCTTGAGTGCTGCCCTGAGCAGATCTGCTGCCTCCAAGCCACTCCCCCCCCCCCTCTCAAACCCCCCCCCCCTTCCCTACCTCTGTGTGGTTCTTGAGTGCTGCGCGGATGTCCTTCTCAGCATACCCCGACTCCCTGAACAGACCTGCTGGCTCCACGCCCCCCCCCCCCTCCCCCCCCCCCCCCCCCCTCCCCCTCCCAAAGACCCCTCCCTACCTCTGTGTGGTTCTTGAGTGCTGCCCTGATGTCCTTCTCAGCGCAGCCTGCCTCCCTGAACAGACCTGCTGCCTCATCCAGCACGCTCCTCCAGCTGGCGTCACCAACAGCAGCCAACATCTGACTCCACTCGTACAGGGTGTTGCCGTGCATTATCTGTGTTGGAGGGGGGGGGGGGTGGGCAAGAAACGTCAGGGGTGTAAGTGAGAGGGTGTTGCGGTGCGCAGTGCAAGGCGCTGCGGTGAATCACTGCACGAGTGTGGAAGGGGAGGGGAGTGGGGACGAAAGGGGGGGGGGTGCTGCTGCCTCGTCCAGCACACTCTTCCAGCTGGCGTCACCAGCAGCAGCCAACATCTGGCTCCACTCATACAGGGTGTTGCCGTGCATTATCTGTGTTGGAGGGGGGGGGGGGGTGGACAAGAAACGGGGGACGGGGGACGGGGGACGGGGGAAAGGGGGACGGGGGACGGGGGACGGGGGACGGGGGACGGGGGGGGGGGGGGGGGGGGCAAGGTGAGGGGGGTGTTGCGCTGCACAATGCAAGGCGCTGCAGTGGATGACAAGAAAACGTGTGCATTTGAGTATGAAAGATGGGAGGGGGGGGGGTACTGCCTCGTCCAGCACACTCCTCCAGCTGGCGTCACCAACAGCAGCCAACATCTGACTCCACTCATATAGGGTATTGCCGTGCATTATCTGTGGAGAAAAAAGGGCAAACCACACACGAGGGGAGGGGAGTAAGTGGGTGTCATGCTGCAAAGCGTAAGCAGCATCTGGAAGAATCATGGGGGATGGCTGTGTAACCATACCAACTTCAAGCGCAAGCTGCTGAGCGCAGCTGCCACCGTCCACAATACCAGGATTCGACAGCAACCCACCCAACAAGCTCCCCCCCCCCCCACACACACACACACCCGGCGCGTGCCTCTGATTTGCCACGCCACAAACGTTGCTGGTACATCCCCCCATCCCCAAACGACCCCCCCCCCCCCCCGCCCGCCTACACAGCCATTCGCCCACCTGTGTGTGGCTGACGACTGTGGTTGGCAGGCCATTTGCTGCTGCTTCACTGGTAGCCTCTGACTGCCCGTTTGCTGCTGCTGCTGCTGCCTCCCCCTCTGGCTTTGCCTCGCTGCTGCTGCTGCTGCTGGCGTCCTCACCGCCCTTGCGCTGCGCTGCCTTGCGCTCTGCGGAAAGGCACAGCACACACATCGCACAGAGAAGGATCCAGATGAGAAGGTCAGCTGGTGCACTGGCGGGCAACAATGTCACTGCTATGCTGCTGCTGCTGCTGCTGCTGCTGCTGTGCGTGCCGGGAAGTGATGGTGTTGGGCCGGCACAGGCAGGGGTGACACAGTTCAGTGGCCCTCTGCTGTCTCCCCTCCCCTTGTCACCACCTGCGTTTGACTGCCTCTACTGCTGCTGCTGCTGCTTTTGGTGGTGTGCGTTCACCTCAGCCAACTTCCTCCTTGTCCCTCAAAAGCAGCAGGGAATGGCATCCCTAGACAGTAAGCAGTGCTGTGGCCCTCTGCCCCCCCCCCCCCCCCGTGTCCCTCACCTGCGTCCACTGCCTCTGCTGCTGCCTTTGCCTTCTTGTGCCAGTTGGCTGCATTGGACATGTGCTTGCCAGCAGACTTCACATCACCAGCCTGTAGGGGAGGGGGGGGGGGAGAGACATTGTTACACACTTGAGTTGCATTGTGTGATTGGTGGCGCATTTGCAGGGAAGACCCATCGCACTGTGCTTGCCAGCAGGTTTCACAACACCAGCCTGGGGGGGGGGAGGGGGGGATTTGGGCAATTGGGGACAAGAGCACGAACATGGCGGATGATGGCGCATTTGCAGCAAAGACACATCACATTGTGCTTGCCAGCAGACTTCGCGTTACCAGCAGGGGCGCGGCGCGGGAGGGAGGGGGGGGGGGCACAGGACAGAAGCAAGCACGGTACATAGGTACGATACAGCACTGGTGTGGGTGTACCAGTTACACATCGCGGCACTAGCCAGCAAGCTAAGGGCTCATGAGGTAGCCCTAGGGCCTACTTGACGCGCCCCAATCATGCAGGTCACGTATGGGGTGCAAGGCAACTGCACTTCATTATCATCGGGGCAACCACACAGGGCCGCTGCTGCTGCTACTGCTCGAAGTGCTGCACACAAGCGCTGCTTTTACCCCCCCTGCCTCGCAATGCCCAGCTACGAACCCTGATCCCCCCCCCCACCCTTCACAACAGAGCAACCGCCCAACCCACCTGATCTTTGCCAGTGCCTCACGTGTTGCTGCGGTAGTCGCCTCCTGTTAGCCATGGCTGCCCCGCCCTCCCCGTCCCCCGCCCCGGCGCATTGCTAATGTGGTGCTTCCAAACCAAAACCAGATCACTTCTGTTGCTGCTGCTGGCAACTACCGACGCCGCCAGCAACAACGGGAACTCAGCTACCCCCCCCCCCCCCCCCAAAAAAACACCCAGCCAAACCCAGCCAATCCCACCTTAATCTAGCCAGTGCCTCGCGTCGTTTGCTGCTGTTGCCGCCTCCTGTGTTGCCTTAGCTGCCTCCTCACTCTGCTCTGTGGAGGGGTCCACGGGGGGCATGGGCTTCTGGGCAGCTTGGCAGCTGCCTTAGCACGGTCACTCTCCAGCGCTGTGAGTCAAGACACGGGGGGGGGGGGGGGGACTGTTGTCAGGCAAGAGCACAGTGTGTGAGGCACAGAGTGGCAACAAATGTGCTGTTGAGGGTCAACCGGGGGCATGGGCTTCTGCAGCAGCTTGGCAGCTGCCTTGGCCACGGTCACTCTCCAGGGCTGTGAAGAAAGGGGGGGGGGGGGGTCAGCAATGTGTTTGGGCATGAGGCAGATAGGCAAGGGAAAACATGGGAAAGGTACTGTTGTTTCCACTTTGCTGCATCCAAGAGAGGTGGAGCAGCAGCAGCTACTGCTGCATCTGGCTGCAGTATGGTACAGTCAGGATAGATGACTCATCCTTCAGGGCTGTTTTAGGGGGGGGGGGATACTGTGCTAGACTGCAATGTGTAAGTGTTTTCATCCCACAAGTAATGTATGTGTGTTCAAAGTAGTTTGAAAAAAACAGCCCACAGACTTCATCCCTGCAAAAGACAACCGCAGCAGCGCTGGGAGCGTGAGGCCCACAGGAATTGAACGCGAGCAGCTTAGTCATTAGCCTTGACGGCGGTCTGACAGGTTCTCTCAAGCTGGACAATTCGTGCCGGGTGCTGACTCACTAACTTGCCGTATAATTAACATATGTTTTCAGCAGGGTTTACCAATTCGGCGGCAACATTTGGAGGACAGTCCCGCATAATTTCAACGGTTTCTGCGACTGCACCGGCAACCCAAATACAGCAAAAACGGGTTGGGATGAATTGGTGGCGCCTTGTTACTTTTGGGGGGATAATGGATTGGTGTCCCCGGTTGCCACTGGTCGGCAGCTTATGGCCTGGATTGACAGGCCCCAATGTAACACAAATCATCATCATCAATTAACGTGCCCGGTTTGTCGATGGGTCGGCAGCTAAAGTCCCAAAAATAATCGACGAGGCCTCACATACACGCAAAAAAAGTAAACTGTTGCATGGAAGCCAACCAACTAACATGGGCCAGCTCCACAATGAATACTGGTGTCAGGCAAAAAAAAGGAAATAAAAACAAAGACCGGCAACGCCCTGCTCCCACTCTCTACCCTACACACCGCCTGCGCACACACCAAAATCAAGCCCTGACTACCCCCTCCCCTCCCCACATACAGCCTGCCCTCAACCGCAGCCCACTCATCAACGCACAGCAGCCTCAAAAATGCCCAACCTTCCCCTCCTCTTTCACGCTTAGATTGCGACTGGCCGCACTAGCCCAGGTTGGTGCCAAATGCTGGGAGGTGACATCAACGGATGGAGTACACATCACCCCTACCACTGTGCAACAACCTGCTCTGCCAGCACCTTGCTCCACCACCCATCCCACAGACTGGCAACATGTACTTTACAGAGTATCCATGCAAGTAACGCAATGCAGCACACACCCTCATCGAGCCCTGCCCCCCCTCGCACCACATCCAATCCAGCATCACCCACAGGACACATGAGAGCACATACCAGCCTCAAAAAGGCCCACCTGCCCCTACATACACATTCCTGCAAGTTGCCGCACGTGCACCAGCTCTAGTTGGTGCCAAGTGTTGGGAGGTGACATCAACAGTTCAACCCATGGCATCACCCCCACCACTGTGCAACAACCTGAGCTCTGGCAGCACCTGGCTCCATGCCCACCCCACAGACTGGCAACACAAACTTTGGCGAGTATCCAGGGAGACAACGCAACACACCTGATGAAGCCCCCCCCCCCTCCCTTCCAATCCAATCCAGCATCACCCACAGGATACATAAAAGCACATACCAGCCTCGGGATGGCCCACCTTCCCCTGCATACACAAATCTGCAATTTGCCGCACCAGCTCAGATTGGTGCCAAGTGCTGGGAGGTGACGTCAACAGTTGATCGATATCACATCACAGCACTGTGCAACAACCTGAGCGCTGGCAGCACCTTGCTCCACCACCCATCCCACAGACTGGCAACACAAACTGTGGAGAGCATCCATGCAGATCAATGCAGTGCAGCACACCCTAAATGAGCCCTGCTGCCTCCCTCAACCGCCCACACTGTAGCACCACCCACAGGACACATAAGCACATGCCGGCATCACCCACCGTGGGCAAGGGGAGTCCCCTCCATACACAAATCTGCAATTTGCTGCACCAGCTCAATTTGGTGCCAAGTGCTGGGAGGTGAGACTTGATCAACAAGTGATAGCCATCACGCCCAGCACTGTGCAACAACCTGAACTCTGGCAGCACCTTGCTCCACCACCCATCCCACAGATTAGTAACACTAACTGTGGGGTGCATCCATCATGAATCTGCATGATGCAGATCAATGCAGTGCAGCACACCCAATTGAGCCCTGCTCACCTCCCCCAACTGCATACAGTCTCACATCACCAACAGCACACATACCAAACACACAACAGCTTCCAGGCTATTACCCCCCTGCCCTTTTTCCACCCCCTTCCAAACAAGCACCTGTGGTGTCATACATACTGTCAGAAGTGTCACAGCAATGGCCACACAAACCCAGCTTGTTGCCAAGTGCTGCAGGATCTTGTTAGCTCAACAACACACTACAGCACTGTGCGGCAAACTGGGATGTTGCATCCCACTGCTCCACCACCACAGCAAACCCCGACATGCAACACAGCAACTAACGCCCGCCATGCAAAGCAGCAAACAACACAACACCTTGATGCCGCAATCCCTGCTCCTGTCACCAGTAAACCTGTGTTGCTGCCGAGTGCTGCACAGTGAAGTCTGTTTGAGGACTTAACATCATTTGATGACCTGACGGAGCAGCACTGGTTGACAACCACAGTATTTGCAACACCTTGCCCCCCCTCACCCCCACCGTGTGTTGGTAGTGGGCCAGCATGGATCCCCCTCCACAGTGCCACTGTGTGTGCAAGCAGTCTGTGTACACAGTGTCGATAACGAGTCGGTGCACACACACGATGCACCGACTCGATATCGACACTGTTTACACAGACTGCTTGCACACACAGTGGCACTGTGGAGGGGGATCCATGCTGGCCTGCTACCAACACACCGCAGCATCACACCCCCCCCCCCCTCCCACCCCACCCCCCTGCTCATGTGCACAACGGCGAGTGCTAGGGGTCCACCGCAAACCTAAGACCCCGGGGGGGTGACGCCAAGCCTAAACGGGATAGGGGGGGAGGGTTAAGTTGCGAAAACAGCCTAAAACGGAAGGGGGGAGGCGTCCAGCAGCTCGCCAGCAAGGGAGACAGCAGTACCAATGGACAGCCTAAAACGGAGAGGGGGGGTGGGTGTTTTCGTCCAAAGAGCCTACAATTGAGGGGGGGGGGGAGGGGTTTTCAAAATTTTTGCGTCACCCTCCCCCCTTCTTAGGTTTGCGGTGGACCCCCTACACAAACCCAGGTTGTTGCAAAGTGCTGCACAGTGACGTCACTTCATGATGACCGCAGCAGCACTTTGCAACAACCTGAGTTCCTGCAACACCTTACTCCCGTCCCCGGCCCCAAAGATGGGTTGATGCAGGACACCCCCCCCCTGCTCCCCACTCCTCCATCCCCCACTTCTGCCTCCCCCTCCACCCCCCCCCTCTGATCCCTCCTCACCCCACCAAAAACCCATCCACAACGTGCCAGCAGCGCCCCAGCCGATGCACCCGCAGCACCTCACCCCCGCGCCCCCAACCGCCGTCAACGCAGGCACCTTGGTAATGTGGATACTTCACTAGCCAGATAGACAGAAAGCACTGGCAAGACCAAGCATGCAGGAGAGGCACACATGGCACGCCAAGCACACGCACAGCCCACCACAGGAACCCCAGGCTGCTGCCAAATGCTGCGAGTGACAGTCCAGGAAGATGCTGATGGTCACCCTGTCCTACCACTTGCAACACTGTGACACCAACTCAACCTCCTGCAACACGCACTTCGCTGAACCAGTGCATCGCCCCTCCACCTCTCCACCACTACCACCCACCCACAAACAAAATCCACTCACACAGACTCTACATGGCTCCACACGCCAAGTACACACATAGCCTACCACAGGGCACAACAGGAAGCTCAGGTTGCTGCCAAGTGCTGCAAGTGACAGTGCAGGAAAATGGTGACAAATTCGAGGCCGTCACTCTCAACACTGTAGCGCCAACCTCAGCCCCTGTAGCACTCACTTTGCTGGACCTGCAATCCCACCATCACTACCGCACCCCCCCCCCCCCCCAAAAAAAACAAACACCGACTCTGCGTGACTCCATATGCAGTAAAGCATGCAAGTAAAGTATGTACAACAAAAATGAGAGTAAACACATAACCAAACACAGGGTACCACAGGAACACCAAGCTGCTGCCAAGTGCTGCAAGTGACACTCCAGGAAAATGATGATCTTCCTGCTGTGCCACTTGCAACACTGTAGCGCCAATCTCAGCTCCTGCAAACTCTATCTGCTGGACCCCCCCCCCCCAAAATCCACCCACCACCACCCACTCATACACACTGACACGTGCTCTACATGGGCGCACACATGCCAAACATACACAAAGCCCAACAGCAGGTGCCATACGGACCTCAGGTTGCTGCCAAGTGCTGCGAGTGACAGTCCAGGAAGATTGTTCCGACCTCCCCGAGCTGCTACTTTGCCAACAATGTGACGCCAACCTTCGCTCCTGTAGCACTCACTTCGCTGGACCTGCCCCCCCCCCCCTCTCACATCCTCGTACACACACTGCATGGTTCCACTAAAAGTGGACACATGCCAGGTACAAACAAACTCCACCTGACATAAGATACCACAGAAAACCCAAGTTGCTGCCAGCGCTGCGAGTGACAGTGCAGGAAGATGCTTTCTACTTCACACTGCCACTCTCAACACTGTAGCGCCAACATCAAGCCCTGCGGCATGTATTAAATAGCTGCATGCCCCCCCCCCCTCTCAAACGCCCCCCCCCCCCCTTTCAAGATGATGCAACCCCCTCCCCCCTCCTCCCTCCCAGCTCATGGAGCAGATCAACCCACCCACCCAGCCACCCCACCCCCTCACATACAGTTTGTCTTCCTTCCTCCCTCCCACCATGCCTTGCCACGTAGTTGAGTGTGTCACAAACCCTGCCCCTCCCCCACCTCCCACATTTGCATAGGCACAATTCCCCCCCTCAAACACCAGGCTTACCTGCCATGTAGCTGAGTGCGTCAAAGTAGTCGGGCTTCACATCCAGGCTCTTCTTGAGCAGCGCCTCAGCAGCATCAAACTCCTTCTTGACACTGCCCTCCAGCTCCTTGCTCCAGGGGGTGTCAGCCAGGGCTGCGATGTCCATTAGCCTGTGTATTTGAGGGGTGGGGGTTGGGGTGGGTGGAGGGGGGTTGTCAGCAGCAGCAGCAGCAGCAGCAGCAGCAGCAGCAGCAGCAGCAGCAGCAGCAGCAGCAGCAGCAGCAGCAGGACACATTTGTGAGTCACTAGTGAAAACGGAATCTTCACACTGCCCTCCAGGGGGTGTCAGCCAGGTCAATCAGCCTGTGTGGTTTTGGTGGGGGGGGGGGTGTCAGCGCCGACAGCAGTACCAGTAGCAGCAGCAGCAACAGCAGCAGCAGCAGCAGCAGCAGCAGCAGCAGCAGCAGCAGCAGCAGCAGCAGCAGCAGCAGCAGTACCAGCAGTTTACAGCAGCAGCATATGTGACATGATACGTGATGGACCATAACAAAAGTGTCAGAAACTGCCGGGCAGAGGCGTCCATCAGGGGGGGGGGGCACTGCTGCTACACTGGCTGCTTTGTGGACCAGGCCGCAACACAACATGCATGCATGGCAGAACTGCGTCGGTACCTAAATGCCGCTGCAAAACATGCGATGCATGTCCTGCTACGGCATTCAAGCATCGGTCATGTCCTGCCATGCATGTTGTGCTGCGGCTGGGTCCAAACGGCAAGCCAGTCAGTGTAACACAGCAGTACAACAGCACCCTGCATAAATGGCCAAATCTGTCAGATTAAAAGTGGCACAGGCAACACCTCCAACATGCCGCAAGTCGTGGATTCATTCCGGGTGTGCGGGAAGCCATGTGCATCAGGGTGAGAGGTGGGCTGCTTCACTGTGGCGCGCGGTAGCGGCCTTGGTAATTGCACTATAAAACCACTCCAGCATCCCTGATCTCACCAGTGCGTGTTGTGTATGTGCACCTGCCTTTTTTGCGCACCGCCCCCCCTCCTCTAAATGCCACAAGCACAAGCCGCATGCGGAACAGCCACATGCCTAATGTCAACCCTACTAACCAACAGCCCATCACCTGTGTGCCTTGTGGCTGTGCACCTGGCTCCACTCCCCCCCCCCCCTCAAAAGTGTGTTCATCAGCTGCCCCCCCCCCCCCCCCCCCCCCGTGTGCCTCACCTGTGTGCCTTGTGCATGTGCACCTGGCTCCACTGTGCGTAGCCGTTGGCTGCAATCTCCTGGAAGCGGGCTGCTGCCTTGTCAAACAGAGGCTGAGCCTCCTCACTGCGAAGGGTGGTGTCAGTGGCCTTAGCCAGGGCGTTGTAGGCATCATTCTGCAGGTCAATGTGTCTGCAAGGGGGAGGGAGGGGTATGCAGAGGGGGAAGAAGGGGGGTCAAAAGAGGTGTGCTTATCCTGACATGGTGTGTGCGGCGGCACAGCATCAGGGTGGTGTCTGTGGCCTTGGCGAGGGCATTGTAGGCGTCGTTCTGCAGGTCAATGTGCCTGTGGAGGGGGGGGGGGGAGCACGGTGTGTGTGTGTGTGTGGTGGGGGGGGGGTTAGGTCTGAGAGTAAGAGAAGGGTAGTGTTGGTCTCAGGACAAGCGTGTGGTGTAATGATTCTGCATGTAGACGTGGCTGCGGATGTCACCACAGAAGAGGGAACAGTGTTGGTGGAGGTCCAAGTAGGTGTTCCCACCACCTTCTACCTCCACCAACACCCCACCCCCTTCCTGGTGGTGTGCATCTACAAGCACATGCACCTGCAGAACCATGCCTGCAATGCCCTCGCCACAATGGCAAGCGGGGGCAGGGGGGGGGGGCACGAATTAGCAAACGGCTAGCTTATGTATATCGTAGGCAGGGGATACTGCTGCTAGTAAACTGGGGAGGGTAGTGTCAGTTGCCTGGACCCTGGCGATGTAGGCATCGATCTGCAGGTCAATGTGCCAGTAGATGTATTACAACAGTGGGGGGGGGGGGTGTTGGTGACCCCCCCCCCCCCCTTTCGGGTGGTGTACATCTACAGGCACATCAACCTGCAGAACCATGCCAACAACCGCTGTACGCCATAACGGGGGAGAGGGTGACCTGAGGGGCCAATTGCGGTGAGTGGCACTAATCGCCAATGTTTGTGGGTGATTTGCATTGTTATGGGCCCAGTGTGCCTAGAGCGCAAGTAAAGGGGAGTTGAGCATACTCTGCACTATGATGTATGGCTTGGTTTCTGGGTCTACAACCAGAAGCACGATTGGGTGTACCTCACCACAGGCAGCTGTTGTGTGTGTGAAGGTGCTGTGTAAGTGTAATGTTCAAATCACTGCACTGCGTAGTTGGTGCAGCAGTGTCCCCGCGCCCGCGCGCGCGGGGGCGGGGGGGGGGGGGGGGGGGTCTATTGTGACGCAGGATCCCACCACAATCTTGTAGAACACCTTGTTGCAACCCTGCAACCAAAGGGTAAGCCACCATGTGGAAGGTCCTGCCACGATGCACCTTTGCAGTATAAGCTGCACAGCCAATGCAGCAGTAAGGAGGATGTACGCACACAGCAATCAACTGTCAAGCTTTGGTAGACCACAACGTGCTTATGCAAGGTAGTACATATTGCTGTATTACCTGTCATAAGCACGTTGTGATCCGTCAAAGCTTGGCAGTTGAAAGCAACACTTACAGTCAAACGTCACACTGGTCGCACACATTGTGTCGCACACCATACCAACGCATGTGCATTGTGCTGGACAGTGCAGCAGCCAATACCAGACCTGCACTTGACTGGCTCAGAACCTATTTACAGGTGATGAGCCTATTCAAAGGGGGGTCCTGGAGGTGGCTGCTGCACCTGCCAGCACAAGGCACACGTGTTGCAATGGTGTGTGAAACATGTTATGCATCCCGGCTGTGAATTCGTGTAAGCGATGTTGGTTTCTTGCACTGTATTTACGTGGGCGAGGGGGGGGGGGGGCTTTGGTGATGTACCCGCAGAGTATACGCACAACTGCACAGTTTTCGCACGTCACACTTGTCACACACCATGCCAAAACATGCGCATTGCGCTGGCCAGATGCAGCACGCACTACGGGGCCAAGCTCTTGAGGGGCCCGTAACCCTGTTACAGGTTATGAGCCCATCAAGCCTTGACCCTATACTGCATGCTGCACCTGGCCAGCACAAAGCACATGTGTGGGTGTTGTGTGACAACACATGCATCCTAGCTGTGACTTCAGTGTCAACCAAGTTTATACCCCCCCCCCCTTGGGGCCACACACAAATCTATCTATTTCTAAGAGTGCAGTGTTTGCACATCACACTGATCACGCACACTGTGTGTGTCACATACCGTACCAAAGCATGTGCATTGTGCTGGCCAGATGCAGCAGCAAACAGAGAGCAGCATTTGATGGGCTCATGACGTGTCAACAGGTTATGAGCCCATCAAGAGGCCGATCGGTGGGTGCTTGCTGCACCTGGCCAGCACAATGCGCATGTGTTGCAACGGTGTGTGACATACATAGTGCATGCCAGCTGTGACTTTCCGGGTTGGTGGGTGTGTTGATTGCTCCGCATGAGCGAAGGGGAGGGGGGCCCGGTCCCCCCCTTTTCCAGCGGTCCATGGCACATATAGAGTGCGCTTATGAAAGATCCACAGTCTGGCACGCTATCCATACATCAATGGCGGGGAAGGGTAACTTCACATGATGCAACAAGCTCTAGGGCACGTTTGACTGGTATGTGAGGAGCTGTCCCTGTCTCACTCACTTGTCGGGGTCCAACCCCGCTGTCTCCTTGATCCCCCCCCCCTGCTTCAACAAAAAACTACCTCACTCTACATCACACTCAATTACTCTATATCTCACTCACTTGTCAGGGTCCAGTCCCGCTGTCTCCTTGACCATCTGTATGAGGTCAACACCCAATCGCACCAACACTAATCATGTCACAAACTCCTTTGAATGACCACACTACCTCACTCAATCTCACTCACTTGTCAGGGTCCAGTCCCGCTGTCTCTTTGACCATCTGTATGAGGTCCACCAGCCAGTCATCAATCTCAATCACATCACCGCTGGGGTAGCCCTGGCAGTCTGTGGGTTGGTGGTGGTGGTGGCGACGGAGAGGGGGGGGGGGGATACAGGAGCAGGGCTAAATCAATGAGGACATAACCCTGTGCAGGAAGGGGAGGGGGACTATTGCAAGAACGGTAGGGGAAAAGCGATGTGGTGGTTGGACAACATCAACACACCCATCCTGTACCACAGCCCCAAAAGCTCCTGCCTATTGCCTTGGCCAATGCAGCATCCACAACTGTCTGTATGGCAGCAGCATGTTCCCCTCCCTGACAACCACAACACAGAACGCCCTGCCTCCATTTCGCCTAACCCCCCCCGTCTCCACCCATCAACTCCGCAACCCTCCCTCACCTGCTTCTGCTGCTGCTATGCCGCTGCTGCTGCTGCTGCCCCTGCAGCTGCCTCGTAACGCAGCACCCCCCCATCCCTAAAAATACAGCACAGAACACGCCATGCCTCCATTCAGCCTGCCCCCCCCCCCCCCCACAACCATCTTACCCAAACTCCTGCCCCTGTCTCACCTGCTTCTGCTGCTGCTGTGCTGCTGCTGCTGCCTGTGCTGCCTGCTGCTGTGCTGCCATCTGCTGCTGCATCAGGCGGCTCTCAGCCAACTCCTCAAGGGGATGGGGGGCACATCAGCCTGTGCAAAAAGGAAGGTGTGGGGCGCCGGGGGGGGGGGGGGGGGGCAAGAAAATAAAAGCATGAGAACAGTAGCAGCAATGAAAGCACAGTACAGACTGTCTGCCTGAGGCAGCAATGCAGCCAACACCGAAGGAACACAGCTGAGAAAGAAAGGTGACTGCTGCTGCTGCTGCACATATGAATCACCAACTGATGCATATGAACTGGTTTGCATAAAATTACAGGCCCCAGAGCATCCCTCCGCCCCTGACATACACTCACAGCCCAGGACACGCGTGACACCCCCCCCCCCCGGGTTCCGCTCTCACCTGGCTGGCCACTGGTGTTGCCTGCACCCTGATGGGGGGATGCCAGCAACACCCAGGCGCTTGTCGGTGTTCTGCAGCAGCAGCAGCAGCACGAGCAGAAGGTCAGTCAGTCAGTCAGCCAGTGATCCTCTGTTGCGACAGCCACGAACCCACCAACACCATGTGCTGAGGCATATCTGCCCCCCACCCCCCTGGAGAGTGTGCTTGCGTAGGCATCGGCCCCCTAACACCCGTCCATGCATGCACTGGCACACTCGCACTCGCTCATACACACTCTCTCACATCACCAGTCATATATAGGCACCTCCCCCCCCCCCCCCACACACACACACATTCACATACACATATATCAGCTGTCATCACGCTTAGTATCTTACACACCCACCTTGAGTGCCTCAGTAAATGCTGCCTGCAGGTCGTTCCTGCCAGTGATGGTCACAGCATCACCCTCAGCATCAATGTAGCGCAGCAACACAGGTCCTGGGGGGGGGGGGGGGAGGGGGGGGGCATGGTAAAGGGGACAAGGCAGAGGGGACCGCCAGTCAGTGAGACAGTCCGGCGCAGCAGTGGCCCGAGAACACCAGAGGAAACAGCATGATACCAGTCTAGGGTTGAGGAGCGTGTTGTGCAAGCATACTTGCCTGGGCCCGGGGCTTGTTGCTGCTGGATCCCAGCCTGCTGTCCCCCCTCCCCTTCTGCTTCTGCCGCAGTCACCCCCCCCCCCCCCCCCCAGCTCACCCCCCCCCCTATCCTTCTGCTGCACCCCCCCCCCCCCCTCTCCCCCCTCTCCCCCTCCTTTTCGCCCAAACCCAACATGCACCCCCTCCCCCCCCCCTACACCCCCCCCCCCCTTACACCCCCCCACCCCCCCCCCCCCTTACACCCCCCCCCCCCCTTACACCCCCCCCCCTTACACACCCCCCCCCCCCTTACACCCCCCCCCTCCTGAAACCCTCACCTGCGTTGGGGAACTTTCCGGCCACCTGAGTGAGCAGGTCCCCATAGCCAGCAGAGGCAGTCAGCTGGACAAGGCGGGTCTCACTGCCCAGCGTCACCTGACAACAGCCAGCAGCAGCAGCAGCAGCAGCAGCAGCAGCAGCAGCAGCAGCAGCGTTGGCATGTGTCTCGAACTCTGTACTGTCCATCCTCAAGCAGCTGCACAATGACAGGGCCGCCTGTATGATGCATTTGTGTCCAATGTCAGGGTCCCAGATGAGATGACACCCTTACAGGTGACGGCGCTAATCATTTTGCTGCTGTTGCTGTTGCCAATTACAACACTCGCA
This sequence comes from Desmodesmus armatus, assembly GCA_007449985.2. Lineage (NCBI taxonomy): Eukaryota > Viridiplantae > Chlorophyta > Chlorophyceae > Sphaeropleales > Scenedesmaceae > Desmodesmus > Desmodesmus armatus. The sequence continues at coordinate 57,217 of VIIQ02000303.1, forward strand.
CAAATATTCACTGCCCACCCCCTCCCCAACAGATGGACCCACCTTGGCTGTGAATGGCCAGTGAGCGGGGCTGCGTGCACCGCGTGCAGCAGCAGCGCTGGTGCTGGTGCCAGCAGACGAAGAAGCGGCACGCGCACCACCATTGGCCAGGGAGGGGCGGCGGGCTGTAGCGACAACAAAAGCAGCAACGTCAGCACAGCTGTCAATGTTGAAAATAGTTCCACTTCTGACTGCATCATGCAACATGTTGACGCAGCTGAATGCATACAGATGCTACGAACAGGGGCAATGGCCTGACCGCTGCTGCAAGTTCTTAGGGTGTCACTGTCATGACAGGAACCCCCCCCCCCCCTTGCCAAATCCCCCCCCCTGCCAATCCCCCTCCCCCCTCCCCCAAAACCAGTAAGGTTTAGGTCGTCTCAACTGCCATGAGCTCCTTCAGCCATGTGGTCTTTCACGCAGGGACTTCAACGCCCGCCCTGCCACTCAGCCCCCCCCCCCTCTCTCTCCCCCTCCCCCACTATTCTCCCCACTCCCCAAACCCCAAAGGGTTCATGTCGTCTCACCAGCCATGAGGTCCTTCAGTCTCTTCTCAGCCTGCCTGCTGTCATCATTGGCTGACTCACTGCGGTTCACAGCCTGGACAGCAGCAGCAGCAGCAGCAAGAGAAGCAGCAGCAGCACGTCAGAGTTGCCAACATGATTGCACAATCATTGTGCACCCTGACGTATTGTGTCATGTACTGCACACCCAGGTCCCTGGCAAGCACAATCACCACCCTCCCAAAGCTGCCGCACCCTGCACCCCCCCCCCCAAAGCACACATACCTGGATGTCAGCCAGGGCCTGTTTGTACAGTCCCTGCTTCTCCAGTGCCTTTGCCCTGCTGCGCAGCGCCTTGCTGCTGCTGGGGGACGCCTCAAGGGCAGCACTGCACTCCTTCACAGCATCCTTGAACCTTCAGACAGGCAAAGAAGGAGGGGGGGGGCAGGTCAGCATCAGGATGGTATGCAAGTATAAGGTAAGTCACAAGGGAGGGGGGGGGGGGTAGTGCCTTGCTGCTGCTGCCCCGGGGGGACGTCTCAAGGGTAGCACTGCACTCCTTCACAGCATCCTTGAAACTGGGGGCAGGAAGATGGGGGGGGGGGGGTGTGAGTCAGCAGTGTCAGCATCAATACTTGGTGGTGGACCTAAAACACGGGGAGTGACAGCTGGGGGAAGGGGGGGGGGAGCGTTGCACAGCCGCAAGACAAGGTGGCCTGAAGGGCAGCACTGCACTCCTTCACCGCATCCTTGAACGGGGGGGGGGGGGCAGAGAGGAGAGTGGGTCAGCAATATTACTGGGTGAGGTGTTGGTAGTGGTGGTGATGATGGGCGGGTGGGTCAGCATCATATGGGGGTGTTGATAGGGGGGGCATTGTAGGGGGCAGTGCACACCCGCAAGGCATCCTGTCTACGAGTTTTATCAAGGTGGCTTCCAGCGCAGCACCACACTCCTTCAATGCACCCTAGAACATGAGGGAATGGGAAGGGAAGGGTGTCAGCAGCGATCAGGAAAGCCCATCTCGTGTCTGCCGTTGCAAGGAACCTGTGCTGCTGCTTACTGACATCATGAAGATGCCTGGAAGGAGCAGGTGAGGCTCTCTGCAGCAGCTGGTCAGGAAGTAAATGGCTGATTGCAAAGAACTGCTAAAAGGACCGTCCCCTAGACAACAGATGCTGCTGTGCCCGAGAGCCTGTCAAGGCTGTATAGAGGGAGGACACGGCCAAGGCGCCTGCTGGGGAGGCTATGGTTGACTTAAACAAGGGCCGCTGGGGAAGCTGTGCTGGGACGGTGTTAGCAAGGTGGACACCCCCCCCCCCCCCCCCGACAAACCCACGCACGAACATGAGGAATGTTCTGGTAAGTGCCCCTGCAAGCAGCCTGTGCCGCTGCTGCCTCATCTAGTCAAATTGAATGTGGACGAGGTGGAGCAGCAGCAGCACAGGCACACTGATAGGGCTATACATGATGAGAGCGACTGGCCAAGATGACTGTGTTGGCCCCTGGGACAGTTTGGATCGGTAAACCAATGGGCAGCCACAGAAGCTGTACTTAGTGTTGCAAGGTGGATGCTTGGTGGTGCTTGAAGGTGTCCTCCCCCCCCCCCCCCCCCCCTCAACCGCTGCCCCCCCCCCCCCCCACCCAGACACCCCACACAAAACCGCACGCAAACCATCCTGTATGTGCCCCTGCAAGCAGCCTGTGCTGCAGCTGCTTCGTGTGATCCATTGCTTCTTGGAGCCGCTCGGCAGCAGCAGCACAGGCACCCTGCAAAGGCGGAGAGGAAGCGACTGGCCGACTACATTGGGCTGCTGGGAGGACTCAGGTACACTCACCAACGGCACCACAGGTAAGAGCGACTGGCCGAGATGACTGCGTTGGCCCCTTGGGCAGCTTATTTGGCTCAATCAAACAAAGGCCCGCTAGGACAGCCATGCTGGGCGGCTGCCAAGATGGATCCAAATCCCAAGGGGTACCTCCACATCCCCCCCCCCCACCCCCACCCACCCACCCACCAAAAAACACACACACCCGGCCTCATCACTGAAGTGCCCCTGCAAGCAGCCTGTGTTGCTGCTGCCTCATCTGGTCCCTTTCACATGGAGAAGATGGACAGCAGCAGCACAGGCACCCTGCTATACAGGATGGCAGCGTACAGGACAATGTTGGTCCCCGGGCAGCTTTAGATTGAACAACCAATGGGCAGCTATGCATGATATTGCGACGTGCAAACAGAAAGTCAGAGACTTACCATGAACAGCAGGACAGGCCCCTTGCAGGGGCTTCACAAATTCAGACTGGCCAACGCTCCCTGAGGGCTTTACCCCCCCCCCCCCCCCCCCCCGCCCCGCCGCCCAACCCACACACCCACACACCCAGTCCGGTGCCTGTTGAGCAGGGTACAGGGTACACAGCCTCCCTGCAGCAGCTGAACACCATCACACTTGCCAAGGGTGCTGTCTATGCCAGCAGGGACACCCCCCCCCCACCACCACCATCACCACCACCACAACCGACACCCATAAGAACCCATGCAGCACCCATAAGAACCCATGCAGGGAGATGAGGAGGAGCAGCAGCACAGCCTCCCTGCAATGGCTACACAGGATCACACCCAGACACCCACTCACCCACCCCACCCGTCACCCACAGAACCCGTGTCTGCAGAGCAGGGTGGTTTCCCCTGCTGCTCCTTCACCCCCTCCATGAGGATTTGAAGGCAATGATGAGCAGCAGCACAGCTCCCTGACATGCCTACACAGGATCACACTTGCCAGGGCTGCTGCCAATGGCAGCAACAACAGCACCCCCCCCAAATCCCACCCGCCATGACCACCACTCCACCCACCCACCCGCCCGATCCCATGCTTGCTGAGCAGGGTAGCTTCCCCTGCTGCTCCTACATCACCTCCATGAGGATTTGAAGGTGATAATGAGCAGCAGCAGCAGCACCGCCTCCCTGCAATGGCTAACACAGGATCAACACTGCCAAGGCTCCTGCCAAAGCCAGCAGCAACAAGCCCCCCCCCCTAAAAAAACACACGCAACCCCCCCCCCCCCCCAGCCCACCCTCCCACCGGATCCCGTGTCTGCAGAGCAGGGTGGCTTCCCCTGCTGCTCCTGCATAACCTCCGCATCAAGACAATGCATGAGCAGCAGGACAACCTCCTTGCAGGGCAGAACACAGTCACACTGGCCAAGGGTACTACGTGTGATGGCCTTGAAGGTTTTTGTTGTGGCGCCCACCCAACACTCACCACCTCCGTCACACCTTATTCGAGCGTCCAACCAAACACCATGCAAATCCTAATTCCCTTGTGCCCCCCCCCCTTCACATCACCACTTACTTGCTGAGGCCCATCAGGCAAGCTGCCTTGTTACTCAGCAGCCCCCCCCCCCCCAAAAAAACCACGTGGAGCACCCCCCCCCCAACCCACTATACACTCGATTGCTGTGTGCCACATGAGGTTTTCTGCCTTGTTGCAGGGCAGGCGCTGCACCCTCTTTCCCCCCACCTGCAACCAACACCACAGCCCCCCCCCCCCCCAAATTATAAGACAACAGCAAAGAATCCACTCACTTGCTTAGCCCCATCAAGCATGCTGCCTTGTTGCACAGGAGGTCGCTGCGCTCGCTGTGGCCCTGTGGCAGCATCTTCATGGCAGCCTCATACTGCTCAATGGCACGCGCCCAGTCCTTCTGGGCAAAGAGGCTGTTGCCCTCAGACTTGAGCACAGACACCTTGCGAACAACCTGGGGTAGGGGAGGGGGGAGGGGGGCAGGAATGCAGTGTGTGTTGGATGTCAAGGGGTGGTGGGGCACATAGGGAGCAAACATACTGTTGCCATCAGACTTGAGCACTGACGCCTTGCGAGCAACCTGTTGGTCAAGAGGGGGGGGGGTGGAGCAAGGGCAGTGCACACGTTGATGAGTTGTTGAGCAGATGGTGGGGTCGGAGGGGGGGGGGGAGCAGGGATTTTATTGCTGGCAGCACTGGGCGTGATTCTCAAACAAGGCACCAGCCGCACAAGACACACGGGGGAGGAGGGAAAGGGGTGTACAGGTGACACTGCTCCATTGCAGTCCACTCTCAACGACCACTGCTGCAGCTGTTGGGTGGCCCTTCTAACACATTGACGGACACCCCAACAGCTGCTGCAGCGGTCCTACTGGGATTGTACTGCGGGTAGTGCCAGTGCGCCGTGTACCTCTCACCATCACTAACAGATCAATGTTGGCACGCATCAAAAGCAAAAGCAAAAAGCCAGGTAGTGTGAGGAGTAACATCTTGATGCAGAGGGGAGGGGAGGTCACAGGTGTGATTCTGGAGCGCGCTGGTGCCCATCGGCAGTTGCCAGCGGCAGTTGCCAGCGGCAGACGATGTGGAGGGGAAGGGGGGGGGGGGGGGCTGCAGGAAACCGTCCCTTCATAGCATTCCAAAGGACTACTGCTGCGGCTGTTCAGGTGCCGCTTCCAACACAGGGATCTGCACCCCAACAGCTGCTGCAGCGGTACTTCAGCTGTTCTGAAGGGATGTCAATGTGCTGTGTGTGCCTCTTAGCAACATGAGCAAGCAACGCTGACTGCACAACTGAAAGCAGACGAAAGGGGTGGTGAGGTGTAGCCAATTGATGCTGAGAAAAGGGGGGGTGATGGCGCCACTGTGGAGCCCAATGCACCATCCAGCACAAATTAAGCGATGCCACATTGCATCAGAGGTCCTACTGTATTGATAAGCTCCTAGTGTCCTTTTGCTGTGCAAAACAAAGGGCTGCCATCACGACAGCAGCAGGGCATTCAAACCGGCAAGCATCTGAAAATAAGCAACCGACGGTAGTGCGAGGTGTAACCTGTCGATGCTGAGGGAGGGGAGGTGATAGCGTCACTGTGGAGCCCGATATACCACCCAACACAAATTCAGCGATGCCACATTGCATCAGAGGTCCTGCTGTATTGATAAGCTCCTATTGCTCATTTGATGTGCCCATGTGCAAAACGCAGGGCTTCCAGCAAGACAGCAGCAGGGCAATCAGGCAGCATGTGAGGGGCTGCATGTCGCAAGAGACGGCGCAGCCCCACACGTGCTGCCTGAAAACTCCAGTGCTCTTGGCTTGCATACAACACCACTGCCCTGTTGACGATAGCTGTATCCCCTACATAATACTAGTAAGTAAATCATCAAAGCCCCTGGGGTTGGGAGAGTGGCGCATGCAGCTTGTCAGTATGTACTTTAGCATTTTGGGTCGAGGGCTCATCCTGCCAGACAGATGATGTTGCGGTCACAAACTTCCTAGCCGCCAGCATCTTGTCAGTAGGTGTGTCGGCAGGACAGTAGCCTGGTGCAGGTACCCCTGCAGGTAATGCTACACGGGCATCTTCAGACTGCTGGCCATGCTGCCACAGGCCCTTGCCGATGCTCGTGCCATCGTGCACCAAACGTGCTCTCACCGGTGTTGTGACAGTGGCGAAGAGGGTGGTTTGAGGTGCAATGATGCAAAGGGCGCAGAGATGATATGTATCGTTCTGGAGCCCGCTAGCCCACGCAGCACCAGTCCACTGTAGATAGAATGCATCAAAGGGCCCGCTGCAATGATAGGGTCACTCCACTATACATATGCTGTGTAACGATATGACACGTGCAGCTACCAGTAGGTGTATCAGCAGGACAGCAGCTTGGTGCAGGTACCCCTGCATGTCTTCCTGCGGGGGACCAGCACCAGGGTGCTTTGCTGCTGTCGCAGGCATTGACGAGCATATGTGCCATGCATAGTGCTCCTTTATCGTGACAAAATGTATGACACAGGCTCTTGATACTGTTGGGAGCCAGGGAGGATGTGATCATAAGCCAGGCCACACTAGGCCTGCACACGCTGCCTTGCTGCCTTGTACTACAACACCACACCTAGTGCCCCACACCCCGCAAGATCGCGCATACAGCTATGCATAAACAAAAGGAAACTATTCCCGCTTTGTGACCGTGCAATGCGCATTCATGCAGGGACGTGGACCACAAAATCGGGACACTGCTGCCACGAGGGAACACGGCCGCTGCTGCCGCTGCTGAGCGCACCTCGTCATCGACAGCGGGTGCTCCAGGCGACTTGGGAGTCGGGCTCTTCTTTCCCTTGGCCATAGCTGCTCTCCTGCTGCTCCTAGGATGTGACTACGTGTGTGGTGACACCGAGCAGCGAAGGGACAGAAGGCAGGTTGACAAGAAAAACAACGCAGCAAAGAACAATTGAAGACGGAGGTGGACACCTGTCGTGGGCTCTCTGCAGATAGACTGATCGAAAGTTCTCACACAGTCGTCTGGGTTTCTGGCACAGGTCCAATGGCACTCAACAAACAATCCTGCGCGTTTTATTTGTTTTGATTGCGCCGATGTGAGGCTTCTGCTATAGTTGCGCCACAGTCTGTCTGATCAGCAGATTCAGTCCAATGTTGTTGCAAAGAGCATTCAGGAGTCCCCAAACAGTCTTATTCACATCCATCAAACATCAGTATTCGGCTGTAGCAAACCATAGCGAAGAAGATGCATTGTCCACCTTCATCCCGCCCTGGGTAGATGTCCTGCTCCCAGCAGCAACAGCAGCAACGGCGCAGCAGATGGCACAGGTCAGCACAGCCTGGGTTCGGCAGAGGAGCTGCTGCGACATCATTATGCATGTCAATCAGCGTGCTGCAGTCGCCATAAGGCAAAGGAAGGAGGACATTTGCCTGACAAACTAGCAGAGCCAGTGGTTGCAACAGCAGCAGCTATTGCTCCCAGCAGGGCCGCAGCTGGCCGCTTCCCCTCAATGCAGTGACTCGGTGAATGCAGCAGCTAATAGTTGTCAGTGAGCCTGATGGCCCCTAGATCAAGGCTGTGCTGCTGCTGTTCAGGGTTATTTTTTTGCGGGGGGGGGGGGGGTGTTACAAGCAAAGCCTAGAACCTGACGGTCAGGCAGTGATCAGTCGGTGGTGTCAGCTTTTCTTTGGGGTGACAGACATGTATTGGGTTATGCATACATGGGTGCCAATTGCAGGTCAAGTCCCCTCGGCTGCTGAGCACCAGCTACACCCCCCAGCAGCTGCCTACCCCCGGGTGGCTTTGGTGCTGGTGCTGTTGGCAGACTGGCTGTTTGAGTGGTAGTTATCAGTTTCAGTTGATAGCGATCACTGAATGTTCAATGCTGGGCTCACAACACTGTTTGTATGGTGCCAAGTGCAGGTCAAGTCCCCTCGGCTGCTAAGCACTGCCTACACCCCCCAGCAGCTGCCTCCCCCAGGTGGCCAGAGGTCGCAGTGCTGGGCCGCAGCAATGTGGGCAAGTCAACGCTGGTCAATGCATTGCTGGGCACCAGCAGCAGCAGCAGCCTGGCAAAAGTTTCAGCCACACCAGGTGAGTGTATAAACAACATGCCAAGATCCCTTTCGTCATTGCACTGCTGGGCAGCAGGGAGCAGCAGCAGCAGTCGCCTTGTTAAGGTTGCAACCGCACAAGATGCGCAAAGGGCAAGCCCCGGTCAACGCATTGCTAGGCACCAGCAGTAGCAGCCCGGCCAAGGTGTCAGCCACAGCAGGTGGGCATGGATAACATGTTGACCTGATCAAAGCATTGCTGGGCGGCAGCAGCAGCAGCAGCAGCCTGGCCGAAGTGTTGGTCACACCAGGTGTGCTGACGGCAGGCACCACCCTGGTGTATGCATTGCTGGGAGGCAGCAGCAGCAGCAGCAGTTACAGCAGCAGCAGCAGCAGCAGCAGCAGTTACAGCAGCAGCAGCCACACTAGATGGCCACACTAGGTGTGAGACGATAACAGGTGCATTACACACCCGCGCAGCGAGCAACATCAGGTGCCTTACCCTCCCCCTGCCCCCCCCCCCCCCCCCCCGGGCGCCGCGGCCGCACCCGACCCACCCCCCCCCCCCCCCCCCACACACACGCCTCAGGTCGCACCAGCAGCATCAACCTGTACCAGGTCAACAGCAGCTGGTGCCTGGCGGAGTCAACCCCCCCCCCCCCCCCAAAAATATTCTCACCATCAGCATCAACCTGCATCAGTACACCTGCCCTCACCATATCCCCCATCCCTGCGCCCCCCCCCTAAAGTCGCACCAGCAGCATGACCCAGTCTGAGCGCAAGTGCCGTCAGCCAACACCTTTCTTTCCTCCCTGCTGCCCCCCCCCCCCACCCCCACCCCCCCCCACCCCCAGGTCGCACCAGCAGCATCAACCTGTACCAGGTCAACAGCACCTGGTGCCTGGCAGACACCCCCCTCTCTCCGTCACACCAGCAGCATTGCTTGCATCACCGCACCTGGCCACACCCTCCCCCTGCCCCCCCCCCCACTCCCTCTGCCCCAACCCCCCCCCCCCCCACCCCCAGGTCGCACCAGCAGCATCAACCTGTACCAGGTCAACAGCAGCTGGTGCCTGGCGGACTGCCCTGGGTATGGCTACGCAAAGAAGTCACAGACGGCACGAGCAGACTGGCATGCCATGACACAGGTGGGGTGATGGTGGTGGTGGTAGTGGTGGTGGTGGTGGTGGTATGGTGTGTGTGGGTGGGTGTGTGGGTGGGGGGTGGGGGCAGAGAGGGGGGGTGGGGGGGGAGCGGATATGGGGGAGGGGTTCAGGGGGGATACCACTCATGTGCGCCCACCACCCAGTGGGGTACGGCTACGCTAAGAAGTCACAGACGGCACGCGCAGACTGGCACGCCATGACACAGGTGGGGGCAAGGGGTGCGCCCGGGGGGGGGGGGGGGGGGGGGAACGGGGGGTGCGGTAGGGGGAATTCCAGTCATGTGTGCCCATCACCCAAGGGGTTACGGCTACGCTAAGAAGTCACAGGCGGCACGAGCAGACTGGCACGCCATGACACATGTGGGGGAGGGGGAGGGGGAGGGGGAGGCACAGAACACTTGGACTGATGGGTAGTGCTGTCAACAGCCAATGAGTTCGTTGGGTGCTGTGGGCCGTGCAGATACATGGACCCAGCAACCCTGGGAGGCAAGGGCAGCAGGGGGTCAGCACTTAGGGGGCTATGTGTATGTGTGTGTCCAGGGGGGGGGGGGGCGACTTGTATCTCTCTGTATTCCAGAATCACCTGTTTTCAAACCCCCCACTGCCGCACGGTTGTGCCGTGCCGCCTGCCGCACTGGTGTGTCATGTCATGCTGTGCTGTGCTGTGCCCCCAGGCGTACCTCAAGCAGCGCAGCAGGGAGGGGCTGCTGCTGGTGGATGCCAGCCTACCCCCCCCCCCCCAAATGGACCTAGCAGGGGTAGAACGGCTGGCGTCTGTTCTGTTGGCCCAAATCTCAATTCCGCTTGGTGCTCTTCTTCAAATTCATATGTTCCAAACCCCTGCCACACCGCTGTGCTGTGCCGTGTCGTGCCATGCTGTGCTGTGCCCTCAGGCGTACCTCAAGCAGTGCAGCAGGGATGGGTTGCTGGTTGATGTGCTGCTGCTAGTCGATGCCAGCCTACCCTACAGTCAAATCCATTTTGCACTGCTGCTGTGTCGTGCTGTGCCGTGCTGTGCCCACAGGCGTACGTCAAGCAGCGCAGCAGGGAAGGGCTGCTGGTCCATGTGCTGCTGCTGCTGGATGCCAGCCTGATTCGGATTATGCTCAGTGCTCTATTTCATGATATTTGTGTCGACCCCTGCCGCACTGGTGTGCCATGTCACGCTGTGCTGTGCTGTGCCTGCAGGCGTACCTCAAACAGCGCAGCAGGGAAGGGCTGCTGGTCGACGTGCTGCTGCTAATTGATGCCAGCCTACCCCCCAGGGAAATGGACCTTGCAGGGGTGGAATGGCTGACCTCTCGCAAGCTACCCCTCACTCTTGTCTACACAAAGTGCGACAAACGCAAAAAGGGGGAGCCGACAGCGGCAGAGAACATCGCGCAGTTCAGGGAAGCGATGGACCGGGCGAAGCTGCTGCAGCCTGCACAGTTTCCTACTGCAGCACTGGGAGGGAGCAGCAGCAGCAGCAGCAGCAGCAGCAGGTTTGGGCAGCGGGAGCTGATGCAGTACCTGGGGAGGAGAGTGGCCGCCCACAAGGCGGCACGGCAGCACCCCCTAGCAGCAGCAGCAGCAGCAGCAGCAGCAGGGGTGGGCAGCTGATGTGCTGACCTCGCCAATGGAGAGTTCAGATATCAGCCCGAAGCCCTCACCCCACCCCCTCGGTCTGTGCAATGCACCACAATAAGCTCTTCCCCCCAGCTAGCTGCACGACAGTGCTGCTGCTGCTGCTGCTGCTGCTGCTGCTGCTGCTGCTGCTGCTGCTGCTGCTGCCGCTGCTGTGCTGGCCCAAGGTCCTTTACTTGGACAGCAAAGCAGCAGCAGCCCAAAGCAGCAGCAGGGGTGGGCGGCTGATGTGCTGACCTCGCTGGTGGACAATCCAAACAACAGCCCAAAACCCCTCAGCTTCCATGTATGCAGTGCAGCAGCCAGCGCTTCTCCCCCAGCTAGCTGCACAGCAGTGCTGCGCTGCTCCTGCTGCTGCTGCTGCTGTTGAGCAGTAAAAGCAGCAGCAGGCCCCAGCAGCAGCAGCAGCAGCAGCAGCGGCAGCAGCAGCAGCAGCAGCACATCATGAGCGGGCAACTGATGTGCGGACCTCCCCCAGCGGTGAGTCAGCCTGGTGCTGGTACCCCCTTCACACACCCTTCGCACACTCGTTCACACGACCCTTCACACCCTGGGAGCCCAGGTGTGAAGGCTAGGTGCTTAGTGCGTGAAGGTGTCTGCCCTGTCTGGTAGCATAGTGGCTGCTCAAGTGCACGCATCGCCCTTGCTGTTTATACTTCTCAATGCTCCCTATGGTATCGTACATGTTGTGGAACATTTGAGGGGGGGGGGGGGGCAAACAAGCAGTAGCGAAAGTCACACTCAAAAGGTTCGAACGCTAGTCTGGATGTCAGGAGCGCAGGCAGCACTGACAACCACAACAGCAACTAGAATCCCTTGTGAGGTACTGTTCGGCAAGATTTGCGACCCTATGGATATATTGTATCGGCCAGGGTTTAGGAAAACGGCCGTTTTTGGGCCGTTTTGGAGGGCGCAGTGTCTGACCTATAGTGTACCTTTTCGCCGCGGGAAACATCGTAAGATGTTGTTGGGGTCAGTTGCAGTGCAGCTGCTTGCGAAATCATTGTACACTCTTCGCGCCTTGCCCACCAGAGGGAATGTTCCGTGCAACATTGCGAGCCGCGTAGTCCGAAGTCGCCCTGTGTTCCTGCTTGTACTGTTTGTTCTGTCCTGCCTGCATGACCAGTAAACAAATGCTTGGTGTGGTGTGGTGTGCTCCTGACAGGTTGCTTTGCTGCTTGTCTACACAGGTAGTACGATGAATGCGGCTGCCAGCCGCATCCAGTGAATGTTGAGCAGCAGATTCATTGAGCGCGAGACTCGCTGGTGGCACATGACAGGTCCTGCGGGAGGTTTTGCGCTGTCCGATATGTCTTGTTGTTTGTGCCACATCACCATCCGCAGTGCGGGCGAGGCCAGCTCTTGGACTGGTTCCCTCTTTGGTGGGTCCGTGTGGCAGTCCTCTGCCATATCCTGCTGCGCCCTTTTGTTCCTGCAGTCGTCTGCAGCGTGTGTCCAACGGTGTAACACATCTTCTGCTGCATTCTGCCCAGACACATTCACAACAGTGGTTGTGCTGGACGTCATGCCGAGGTGGCAGCATTGTGCAAGGATTTCTCGACTATTCTGGCTGGGAATTCACTGAGTATCGACCACTGTTGCCCCCTGAATGACTGCTCCAGGAGGTTGCTGAATCTTTTGATTGCACACTTTGATGGTGGCTTTCCAGCAAAGCAATACCCCTGTGTACCTAGGGCTGCAGGCTGTGGGTTTCAGATAAACCTTTGACCCCGAAATGCACCAAACTTGCAACAACTGAGTACTGAGTACTGTGTGGCAGCGGCTTGTGCATGGACTACATGAGTACTGTGTACGGTACACAGCGACCCACACCCAGTTGTACCTAGTATTGTTCCGGGCACAGCCTTGGCACTGCACATGTGTGCATCACAGAAAGCTCAGGTGGCCTGCACAGAACACGCAGCAAGCAAGCCGTGTGCAACAATGTGTCTCGGTCTGTCACTATCACCCCTTGTCAGGGTGGCAAAACCAGTCCAAACGAGGGGTGATCCACATAACAAACGAAGCGAAATGAGGACGGTTGATGTCGCATCCTCTGTGACGAAAATGCATGGCCAGCAACACTGTTGTGAAAAAGGCTTTGCAATCTCTCAGGCATCTGCAAGATAGGATAGGGCCGGGTGTATATTCCTAACGGACATGTTTCAGAACGCAGCTTGATAGAACGTTTTCCTATGATATTTTCAATTATTATGGCCTGCGAGAAATATGTGCAAAGCCGTGTGCAACTATGGTTCTCGGTCTGTCACCTTCGCCCCTTGCCAGGGTGAAGTAACCAGTCGAACTAGGGGCGATTACATGACAAGCCAAGCGAAACACAGAACGATGTGATTCGAAAGCATGCGTGAAGGAAAATAATGGCCAGCAACACTTCCTGAAGAGACTTTGACATCACTCAGGCATCTGCAGGATAGGACAACACCCAGTGTATATTCTTGACGGACCTGTTTCAGACCGCAGCTTAATCAATCGTCCTTTTTAATTATTTGAGAGTATTATGGCCTGCGAGCGACGTGCAAAAATCCGTGCATATCGATGTATCCCGGTCTGTCACTTTCGAGGTGCTTTGTTTCTCCTGCTGACCAGGTCTGACACCACCTGTATCGTGTCAACATCATGCGCATCTAGATCGGCAGGCAGATCGTCTCCATCCAAAACGTCAACGCACGCAAATGTCAGGAGCTGCTCTTGGCAATGAGTGCAGAAGCAGCAGCAGGCTGTAATCATCCAACCTGATGTTGTAGGTCCTGTCATGTGCATGCCCCCAAAGGTCCTAGAAGGCTGGCATGTGCAGTGTGCACTGCAGTGTGCACTGCAGTGTGCACTGCATGTGCAGTGTGCACTGCACAATACGGCAGCCATGCTCAGACCCACACGCAGGCACTTGGCCGACTGTCTTCAATCCTAGATGTAGCTGCAGACTCCGTGTTATTTGGGAGCTGCTTTCAACACTTGCACAAGTGCTGGTGGAGCTTATGACGCCAGCATGGGTGACTCATGCTGGGAGTGCAAGTGCATTGCGAACCACACAATCGACATCACGCTGTAATTCAAGCTTCAGTACGATTTCATTACATGCTGCCATTTGGTCGGCCACCGGGTATCCGCAGACCCATCACACGTTACAGATTGAATGAGGACGGGTGTTCTCATCACTACCGCGGTGGCTGCAGCGAAACACTATTGCGCTTGTATCACAAGCACTGTTAATATCTCAGCTTTCATTGGCGAACGTGAAGTCTTCTGTCCCACCAAGCTCTGCTAGGGCGGGCAAAGGAAGTTGTGGGCGAAGCAGGCGTGCTGAGCCTCAAACTCAGCGCATCTGTGCTGTTTCAGGACCTATTGTATACACGTGCGAGTTTTGTCCTAAGGGCTTGCAAGCAGGCAGCAGCTTGGCAGTCAGCTGCAGCAGCAACAGCAGCTCTCGGCAGCCATGGCCAGGCGCTCCAAGAGGAGCAGCAAGGCTGCGAAGAAGTCCCCGAGGTATGTGACAGCAGCTTCAAAAGGGCATGAACAACACAGTAAGCTCAGTGCCGTCGTTTTTTCCCGGAAAACCCGAGTACAGGTGGTACAACCACATGTGCAAAGCCGCCTGTAAAGATATGAGGCACCTTCACTGTCAAGACAGCAAAACCTCAACGAAAATCCAGCAGCAGAAACACTGGTAGTCTGATGTGTGCAAAGCCAGCAGCGTAAGGTAGCCGCAAGGTCCTACCTCGAGCCTTCATTATCAACATGGGCGATGTCCTTAGCCATTGCATCTGCCCACGGCTGCCTGTGCCTGCCTTGTGTTTGCCTGCTCCTTGCAGTTCTCATGACCGGGCCGCAACGTCCCACCAGGGTCCCAAGAGTGAGGGCTTGGTAGCCATTCGCGAGAGGTGTGTCTCAGAGTGCTGGCTCATGATGTTGTTGTGTCTTCAAGACAGTTGGCAATTGCATGCCTTTTGGGCTGAATTGTTTGCAGCGGCATTTGGGTTATCTCAGCGGCGCGGTACCAGCTGCAACAAATGTTGGAAGATTGCAGCACCACAGCAGTATCAATGCAGCGTTAATGCCACATCGGGTGCAGTGCCAGAAGCCTGCATTGCGGCAATCGGCAGCGGGGCAGCGTGGCGAATTTTGCGACAGCCCTTTTCCCCTGGCAACCTACTTCTGCGGCTGCATCATCAGTGACTTACGACATGTTTGTGGGCATGTTTCCTCCTGCCCCTTTTTGGCGCCCTGCTGTTGTCACTGCTGCTACACCAGGAGCCAGAGTCACATCAAGCAGAGTATGAGGGCTGTGGTTTTGGGGGCAGTGCTGAGCATGTGCTTGTTCATCACCGCCAAGGCAGTTGAGGGCTTCGTGAAGCCAACCCTGGCCACCATGTAAGCACTGCTACTAACTGCGGCAGCCTACGACATTGCGACGAGGCTCGTCAATCAGTGAAAGGCATGATAGCATGACAGTAGTGATGAGTAAAGAGCGAGAAGTCAAGGCGCTACACCCATTGTCCAGCTGTTGAGCTCCAAGTCACCTGTCAGCCTGCCCAAGGGTGTTGGCATGCAACAGAAAACTTTGCTCGCCCTCTAATGCATGGTAGTGCCACTGTGTTGTGCTGTAGGGGGGCCACTTCAACAGCGGCGCGCGTCCACGTGGCCTCCTGCTTGATGGCACCCCTGCTGCTGAGCATCGCCTTCATCGTGGTGACGGGTCTCTTGGGGTGCGTACCGTGCTGAGCAGCAAACTGTACAGAGTGGCAGGCACCAAGCGCAAACCTGTCAAGGCATCAAGTCCTGCACAAACAACCATGTTTCTTTTAACTGACCACCTAATTTCTGCCTATGTATGTGGCTCTGCAGGGGTTTGTGGGTTTTCTGCTGTACTACTTGGTGGCTGGCGTGCTGGCTGTTGTGCCAATCAGCGCGCTGCGTTGTGTGTTGTGTGGTGTGCTACTGCTGCGGCCTCAAGCGGTCGGGCCCGAAGCAGTCACAACAGGACTCCACATCCAATGCACGGGACGGCAAAAAGACCTTGGTGGCAAAGTAAGTTCTGTCCGACAAATGGTTGAACCTACTAGACATGTTGTGTCTAAGCAGCTGATCTAAGCCTGGCACTCATGCATTCAAGGCTTGAGTCGCGCACGGCTTTGCTGGATGCTTGCAACAATGTCTCACCGGAGAGTAGAAAAAGGCAGGCACGTGCGCGTGCTTGCTTGTTGCAGTTTAGGCTTGTAGTCCGTGCATTGTGCCAGTTGCAGCAGCTGGTGGTAGTTCTCTAGTGTTGAAAGCAAGCCTGCAACGGCCACTGCCAGTGCCGTTTCCTCACATCTGCATCCCCCCTCACGATGATGTTGCTCTGCTGTTGCTGCTGTAAACCACTTGCAGTGACACCCTCAAGTGCGCCACGCAGCCGGCCCCCCGCCAGGCCCGTACCTGCAGTGACGCACCTACAAGCCCCGGTACCCCGCAACCCCAGGTGCCCAGCTTCAGGCTGTTGTCAAGCATCAGCTCGGCCGTGTCCTCTGTGCTGTCTGCCGCCTCTAAGCCATTGTCAAGCATCAGGCTGTCAAGGTCAAGTGACACGCCCTCCGGCGAGGCTTTAGAGACCCTGCAGGAACAACCCCTGGCGACGCCTCCCACAGGTGCTTTTGGCTTTATGTAAGTGCCTCTTGCTCTGTGTTCCTGGGCTTGTCCAGCAGACGTTGCGCGGTGTGGGACTTCCATTTGCAGTACCTCACATCCACTTTCAAAGTGATTGAACCATGGTCACTGACGGGGGGCAGTTCGTGGCACAACAATGTGCAACTGCTACATTTCAAGTAGAAGATGTTTCACTCTGTCAATCTTGATGATCCTGCCAGGGGATGTACACCACTAGGGGCCAAGCCCCCACCCGACTCTCCTCACACACCGTGTGTGGCATGATTCCACTGCTGCAGTGAAAGGCTGCAGAGCACATCCAGTGAGTGGCGTTGGTTTGTGAACACGCTCAACAAAGATGGGGAACTGCACGTGAAGGTGATGTGGCTGGATCACCCTACCCTGGGAGAGCTGGTGGCCAAGATTATGCCCTGGACACGTGACCCACGGGGGTATCAGGTGAGGCAGGTATTTTTGAACAGACTAGCAGATAGCAGTTGTACTCAGTATAGAATCACGGCGATTGTAGCAACAGATTTTGTTGCAGTACTGCAAGCTTGGCAGGCTCAGGTTGCATGTGACCGTGTGTTCATATCTCCCTGCATGGTTGCTATGATGGCTCAATGCAATGCCATTGCGCATTATATCGCGCCACAATGCCCACATGATGCAACACAAAGGGTCTGGCTGTTGATTGTGACCCTCGTCCGGGGCGGGCCAATGACACCTGCACTACACAACTTGCACGACAACTGCTGCTTGTATCAATGACTTGATGGCAATTTCCCTTGCCACGTGCACTATCTGCCTGCCGCACTGACAGTTCACCCTGGAGAAGACTACTACTGAGCTGCTGCTGAAGCTGAAGACGTGGCTGCCACTCTTCGCCCCCAGCTTGATGTTTGCTGGCGACAGGGATTGCGCACTTTGCATTGGGGCGTATGGAGGGCGCTCACTTGATGGATGCTGCGAGGACCTCGCGCTGCATGAGAAAGCCCTGAGGCAAGACCCACAGAGGCCGTCAGATGTGGAGCAGCAGATTTCTGAGAATCGCATCAAGCTGTTCAAGGACCTATTGGTGTGTGTGCTGCTGCAGATCTCTTTGTTGCAGAGGGAGGTGAGTAACCGCAATTTGTCTCTGAGTGTCACTTGCCTAGGGTGGTGTGGTGAGATTGGGCTGCATTGACCTATCAACATACTGACACCAAAGTCAACGTTCAAAGTTTGAGTTCAAACATCCAAGAGCTGTGTTTGCTCCATCGTTGTTTTGCGTCAGCTTCTCACCAAAAGATTGAATGGGTGTGGGTGCACTGCACTGTTGCACGGTCACTGCAATAGCCAAGCCATGTGAGCCAACAAACCCTGATATGCCGGTGACAACCCTTCAGCCTATCCTGTTGAATGCAACGCCAGTGCTGTCCCCATGTCCGTACATGTCAATTGTTCCCACCTGGCCTTTCCGTCACATGTGCGTCCAACACTCACATCGCTGTGCAACCCGCCACCTGCGTCTTTCCATGTAGGGCATCAACCTGGTTTTCCGCGACTGGAAGCCAGCCAACATGGTGTATCACCATGGGCGGAGTATCTTCATGTTGATCGACTTTGGACTGGTCCAGAGCTTACGGGCAGGCGCAAAATTTGAGCATGGCGGCACAGAAGGTATGTCAAGTGGTCAGCAGACAGAGCATGCTAATGTGTGCCATACCAACAGTCACCATAATGGCATTCACTAGTGGGGCTGGTCACAGCAACCACATCCTGGACTCCTCGGAGGGCAGAGTGCAACCCGGCACACTGGAGGACGACTAAGGAGGAGGCTTCAATTTATGAATGCTAGCTCAACTCTGAGTAGGTGGCTAGCCACACCACCTACCAGGGTTGTAGACCCCACGCGTTTTGTGTACCCCACTCCACACACCCACACAATCATCCCTTTGCTTTGCAGGTATCATTGACACCCGCGCCGTCTTTCCCTTGCCACCCGGCACTGAGTGGGCCGGTCAGATGCCGCTGGGCACCAAACTCGCGGCCAGTATGCAGTGCATATGTGACAAGACCACAGACATCCAGCTCGCGCTGCTGACTTGCCTGTTTGTGCTGAACGGCACCTTCCCTGACCCCTTTGTCAAGTACATGGAGGACTTGGACAACCCCGCCATCAAGCACACAGCCAATGCACGCATGGCCGAGCGCCTGCAAGTCTGGCTGGCCACCCTAGGGACCTTGCAAGACCCCATGTTTGACCGCATCAGGGACAACCCACTCATGTGCAGCTTTATTGCCCGCACGTTCAGCATCGACACCAGCGAGCGGCCCTCGGTCAATCAGTGGCTGAAGCTGCCTGAGCTGCAGATCAAGAAGGCGCAGATGGAGCAGCGCATTCGCGACGCGCTGCCACAGGTGCAGCAGGACTATGCCGCTATCCAGGAGCTGCGTGCACAGGTCCGCGAGGACAGCACTTCAGAGGCAGGCCTGGCGCAGTTTCAGGCTGCAGAGGCGGCGGCAGAGGCGGCAGCAGAAGCGGCAACTGTAGCAGCAAAGGCTGCAGCTGCTGCAGCTGAGCAGGAGCGGGTGCTGAAGCAAGAGCTGGAGGCGCTCCAGCGACTGGACGGACAGCCTTGGACCTATTATGCATGAGTTCAGGCAGCCGGCTGGCCTTACCAGCAGCAGTGGCAGTAGCAGCATGCGATCGGCTTGCAAGGGCAACATCTCTCGGGCTTGCATGGGCAACACTTCTGCGACTTGCAAGGGGGTGCAGACTAGTAAGGTTGCTTCATGGACCAGTTGTATTTGTGATAATGCCAGCCCATGAATTCCTTTGTTCAGTATGGCCAAGGTGGGGAGGCAAGCTGACCTCAATGTGTTGTATCTTGAGTGTTCAGCCTGCACTGGCGATGAAGTATGACAATGGACAGCAGAGGGCCTGAGTGTAGATCCTCATGGACCCTGCATGAACCAAGAGTAAGGCATGTTGATTTGAATGACCTCCTTCTTGAGGTGGCCTATGACCGGCATCCAGATGTGCTGTCTTGGAAAGAAGTGGCTTTGTTTGAGAAGGTCTCCGGTGACATGGTCAAATCTGGTGTCATCACCGTGCAAGGTGCAGTCATGCATGAGTTAAATGGCAATTGGCAGGCTGAAGTTTTCAATGTTGGCATTACACAGTGTTGGTGGGTTTTTCAACGAGCCTTAGACTGAGGCCGCTTGCCAGCAATGGCACGGTACCGTGTGCAATGGCACGAACCGGTTCACATCCTCTGTTTGTCTACTATCAAAGGTGTAGGCTACGCACATGTGATCATCAGTTATGCCATCGTCTCCCTGTGGTGCTGCCAACAGAATGACAAGTGGCACCTCGCTGGTAGCTTATTGCTGACAGCACTTGGAGATTTGGCGGCGGGGTGTTGGTTTGACCGTTTCGATCTTGATGCTTTCCACCGATAGTGCTGAAGTGGTAGGCTGTTGATTGCCATGTGGCTAAGCCTTGTGGACCCTTTGAGTTTAGACGTGTTATCAAGGGCCAGGTTCAGGACAAGGTGCTGATAGAGTCAATCACTTGGGACAGGACGTGCCACCCAAAAGTGGTGTGCGTCATTGCCCGCAACAATCATCGCACTTGACAACCGCATAGTGTTAGCCAAGCCGCTTGAAGAAATTCACAAGACAGCCCTGACCCGTGACAACCACCCAACCACACAAATCTGCAACGTTGCTGTTAACAGCAAAACAGCTGCAGACAAGGACAATGGGACAAGGCTGCAAACTGTGGCGGTAAAACACACAAACTAAAACAAAGACAACAACCAACCGACCAAGGTGCACTGCACAGGCTGGCATGGATAGGCACCCACCGCCATGTGACAGCAGGGTACAGCTAGAACCCAGCTGGCACCATATCCACACTGTGCAGTGACCCTGCACTACACAGGGGGTGAAAGCCTCTGAGGGGGTGAAGGGGAGGAGTGAATCACCAGGTGGGACCTCCCACCTCACTAGGTACCTACCACTGGTGGGAGGCACATTGATCTAGACCGAAGGGGATTCTTGGCAAAGTCGCTTACATTCATGACAATAAGAGTCTGTTATCGGATATCACGTACCATTTGTCACATGCATGCTGCAGATGGTTTCAGCGGCATGCCCCCACCAATGCCCTAACCCATAATGCCAGTGGCCATGCATGACCACACTGCTGTTGTGAGTGTCGAGAGAGCAGGCATGTTACCAATCACAGGCAGGCAGCCCGTCAACTGTAACTCAAGCTGTTTGAATTTGTCAGAAGAATGCAGCATTTTGGTGGAGCCTGTGCAGACACCAGCTTGAGAAAAATCACGCAACGCCTCACCGCGCCACAATAAAGCTGACAACAACAAAATACCGTAAAAGGCTTGTTCTGTGACAAAAACAGGCCATCCGGCCGTTGCCAGCTGCCAACCTCATCACACGTTAGAGATGGTGACGAACCAATGGCTACAAAACACGGTCATCGCCGTAGCCGAGGCACGTTTTTTACTATTATCAGGTCTGAACATACTCTTTCTGTTTTCATTCGCGACCCTGACGCGTTCTGACCCACCAAGCAGTCTCCTGCGCGGGCAGGAAGTTGTGAAAAAAAGAAAGCGAATTGAGCCTCCGAAGCAACAATACATACTTGAAAAGCTTGGCTCGTTTATACCACGTAGTCACCGCAGCTTTCAGGCTTGACAACAGCCATCTGGCAGACCAGCTGCTGCAGCAACAGCAGCTCAGCACAGCTAGTATGGCACACAGACGTGGCAAAAAGCAGAGCAAGGCAGCGAGGCATCGAAAGAGGTGAGTCAAGTCCGCTGTAGTATCAACTGGTTGTTGCATGGAGCATACGTCCTTGCGTCCATGGTGTGCATCTGTACAGTTGTGTCAGCGGTGCATCTTCATTGCACACCTTGGTTGACAAACCAGCAGAGCCCCTTGACCATTCCCAGGGTGCCGACGTCAGCAAATATGTTGCCTCTTTCGTCCCTCTTCCAACGAACGCACATTCCCGCCCGCATGCAAGCCATGGCCAGAGCCTGCAACTGCATGTCATGCCGGTGTCTGCTTGCCCTTGCAGTGTTGATGGTGTGGCAGCAACCCCCTGCCATGAGGCCGAGAGCAACAACTTGGTGGAACAGACCTGGTACAGGGGTGTAGCCCAGTGCTGCCAGTCAATATGGGGCCGCAGTGCTGTTGCTGCATCTCTGTGATGCATGCTTGACCTGCAACTTGCTCGCTGCACTTGCGGGGATGATTCCCCCCCCCCCCCCCCCACACCCACACACCCCCACCACCACCACCACCACCACCACCACCACCACCACCACCACCACCACCACCACCACCACACCACCACCACCACCACCACCACCACCACCACCACCACCACCACCACCACCACCACCACCACCATGAGGCCAAGAGTGACGACCTGCTGGATGAGGGCTGGTCACCTGGCTGGTCACTTGGCAAATGCATGGCACAGTCACCAGCTCTTTTGGCAGGATTTCGCTGAAGGCCTTTGTTGCGGTAGCATTGCATGATGCATACCATGCATTGGCCCGGTGTCAAACTGGTTGTGGCAATTTGTGTGATGCAACTAGCTGCCAGCAGCCTGGCAGTGGCTCTGACAGAACCGTGCTGTTGCTGAATCTCTGCAATGCTACTGCGTTGTGTTGCAGATCTGCACAATGCACTGGTGGGGTTGCTAGCACTGCCGCTTGACGCCTGGTGCATGGGCCCGGCCCCAGTGTTAGGCCACAAGAGAAAGATTATGACAATGCTGTTGATTGACACCCCCCCCCTCACTTCATCCTCTACCCTTCTGCTGTTGATGTCTTTGCTGCTACACCAGGTGTCATGTGGCCAGCTTCATGAAGCGCACATGTTTGGCAGTGGTGTTGATAAGCATTGGCTGGCTCCTCTGTGCAGAAGTTGCCAAGGGTTTTGACAAGCCCATTTGTGCCGGCATTTAAGAGTGCAAGCTTTTGTGCGTTACATTGCGTTACGTTACGTTACGTTACGTATACTTGGACTTTCACAAAGCATAATTCTGCTCCAGCTTTTCTTGTCTAGTCGTAAGACAAGACGTTCCCACTGCTGGCACCAGCGCTCAAGAATAGGTTTGCTAGCCTGACATGCCTCATCTCAAGCGCCTTGATGAAAATGACTGTGCTCACCGCCCACTTCTGTGCTGCATCGGGGCTGGTCTGTGACATGCTGTGCTGTGCTGTGCTGTGTTTTGCTGTGCTGCAGTGCTGACAGCATGTTCCACTGCGCGCTGGTCCTCCCGCTGGTGTTCCTTGGCATCGTGGTGAAGGAAGTCGTGTGCTGCGTGTTGTGGTAAGCAACAACCCTTTGCAGTTGTGTGGCCGCGGCAGTTGGCAACTGGGCCAGGCGCTTCCATTGAGTATATACTGAGCTTCAGTAATAACCTGAACCTAGTTTAGACGGCAGTTACTGTATGTGTCATTACTGCATAGTGCAGGGTCACTTTGTGTCTGTCAGTAAGTAATCACTCGCTGACTCTGAAGTTCAGAGTTGTAAAGCACATATAGGCCTTGCTAAGCCTGGCTGACGTACAACGCTTGTGTTTGCTTGCTCAGGTGCTTGCTGTTGTTGGGCGAGGTCGCGTTCTGTTGCGCAACCTGCGTGGCGTGCAGTGCGGTGTGCGGCGTGGTGCACTGCTGCCGCGGCTTCGGGCGGGCGCCGCAAGAGCAGCAGTCGCCCGCCACCGCAGTGAGCAAGGCAGACAAGAAGAAGAAAAGGAAACGGAACAAGGCCGCAAAGAAGTGCCAGGGGTGAGCGATTTTTGAGCCAAATCGCGTATCGCACAGCGTACTGAATGCGTGTCGCTAAAGCACTGGCTGTTCGGTTACAATTCATAACACCCCGCTTGTTTTCCACCCGAATGCGTGGTGTTGTGATCTGCTTGATCCCTGAAGCATCCAGGCAGCGACAATGTCGACTTAGTGTAATGATGCGCAATGTCAATGTGCCTCGTGTGTGCGTGCAAGCGACACCCACTGCTTGTTAAGCAGACTGCATTACCACTTTTACATGGATGCCACGGGCTTTTTCCTGCCTGTTATATTTGCCCACGACTACTCATCCTGCTGCTGCTGCTGCTGCTGCTGCTTATGTTTGCTGCTGCTGCTGTTCCTTTGCAGTCCTGAAGACAACCTGAAGTGCACTGTGCAGCCGTCCTGCGACAAGGCTGACCGCCCAGCAGTGCCAGGGCCAGAGGTGACAGACACCCTGGTTGACGAGTTTGCAAGCCCCGGCACACCCCCACCCCAGGTGCCCAGCTTTAGGCTGTTCTCAAGGGTCAGCGCAGCCGTGTCCTCTGTGGTGTCTGTCGCCTGCAAGCCGATGTCAAGCATCAGGCTGTCAAGGTCAAGTGCTGCAGCCGGGGCAGGATCTGCGCCCACGCAGCAGGGCTCTGCGGCCCCCTCTGCAGCCAGCATGCAGCAGTCTGAGGCAGTTGAGACATTGGTGAAGCAGCCTGAGAAGACGCCCAAGCTGAACGCTTACAACTTCATGTGAGTCACTATACTGTCACATGTTTGCTATGTCAGTGGCATGCCATGCCAGCAGATAGTATCTGCTCCACAAGTTTGGCACACCGTGGCACAAGCCTTGTCAACATAAGCATGGAATGACATGATGGGTGATGCAGTGCATCATGCCGTAGCCCTTACATGTGCACGCCCGGCAACACTCTGCTTCAGTTGTGACAACCACGACCATGAGACCTGGCACAACACCCCCCAAACAGCATGATTTAGCAGCTATGCAAATGGTGCCTTGGTCTGTTTGCCAAAAGCATCTGATCGCGGTTGTTGGCTGTTTCCTTCATGCTTGTATAATGCAGGGTGAAGCTGATGAGCCAGTCCAAGGAAACGCAGAAGCCAGACGGGCGCCTTGATCATGCCAAGGTGTACCACCTGAAACACAGCTTCCTGGGCAGGATAGTAGCCAAGTATATGCCATGGATACGTGACATCACAGGCCACGAGGTGAGTGAGTAAGGAAGTCTGCCGATATGGCCCATAGTGAGTAAGTGAGTGAGGGAGGGAGGGAGTATGCCGGCATGGCCATCTAGGTTTGTTGTCTGACGTGCACACCACAAGAACGGATGTGATTTTGGGTGGTCTACTTGGGAGGTGCAAACCAGCTTGTCCTGATGTCACATCACAACTTGCATCATGTTCCTAGGCCCGGTCTAGTTTCAGTACGCTGGAAACCTTGCATAAGGGTATCAGTGACATTCAACAACATCACCAACACCAATATAACCCCCCCCTGCCCCGGCATACATTTGCTTTCCTTAAGCCACGAGTCCATGTACACCCTGCACCCTGCACCCTGACACCCTGCACCCTGTTGGGTGTCCTCACATGTCACACATGCTCCCCTCTTCTCTTCCGCTGTCATTGTCATCAAAGACCCGAAACGAGATCATGGTGCCCAGGCTGCTGTACAAGCTGCCCCCTGGGCTCAAGTACTTGACCCCGCTCTTCTGCCCCATGCTGGTGTTCTGCGCCAGCACCAAGTTCGCCGTCAGCATGGGAGAGGACGGCGGTGAGACCGTTCACAAGCTGCAGCAGAAGCTGTCAGCCAGGGAGCTGCGCTTGTGGGACAGGTCGCAGGCGCGCTCATGGTCCCAGGAGAAGTGTGGTTGGATGTGCCGGCAGCTGGACCTGGCGCGCGTGACGCTGTTCATGCGCTTGCTGGTGTGCGTGCTGCTCCAGATCGTGGTGCTGCAGAGCGAGGTGAGTCACTTTCGTCGTGTCAGGGTCTCTTGGTAGACCTGTTGAGCCTCAACATGGCATGTGGCCATACTGATGCACTAGCCCTTTAACCTGAAAGCAAGGGACTCCCAACAAAATTGATGTAGTTGTCTGTCTACCATTACTTGTGGTGTGCATGTCAGCGCTTTAAACATGTGGTCACCCCCCCCCTTCCTTTAGTCCCCATGTTGTTGCTCTCTTGTTACTGATGATAATGGTGCACACTCTTTACCGCCGCCCTTGAACCCCATGCAGGTTGTCAACCTGTCCTACCAAGACTGGAAACCCACAAACATGGTGTGGGACGCTGCGCTGGGTCTGTTCAGGCTCATCGACTTTGGGCAGGTCCAGAGCTTGGACATCGTGGCCAACAAGGCGGGACCACTCGTCAACGGCGGCACACCCGGTGCGTATCAACATTTGATTGGTGTTTTCATGTTTGAGGGAGGGGGGTTCAATCAAAGTTGACCATTCAGCATTCACTTTTGAACATTTGAAAGGCCTCCCACCAGCTAGCACATGGCTCTCTCAACGAAGGTAGAAAAGCATGAACACGCAGTGAGTTCGCATGTTGCACACAACACACCTTTTTCCACATTGCATGCCCGCAATGAGCTCAACGTTTGACACCTCACACATGCCCCCTATGTTCATTCTGATCTCCCAACCAAACCACACCGGTGTGGTTGACGTGGCTCTTCCAATGGCTAACCTATCTCCCGCATCTGCCTTGTTTTCGCCCCCAACCAACCTGACAGGTTATATTGACACCCGCGCCGTCCTAACGTTCTGCCCCAAGGACAGCGATTGGCCCGACCAGCTGCCCTTGGACACCGAGCACAAGGCTGGCATGCGCTACGTAGTTGACACGTTCACAGACATCCAGCTCGCCCTGCTGACCTGCCTCTACCTGCTCAACGGCACGTACCCAGCACCCTTCTTGGCCTACATGGCGGACCCCAGGCTGAAGGACCCCGACACTGAGAGTGCAGCCAACCTGAGCATGGCTGAGCAGCTCACCCCGTGGCTGGCCAGCCTGGACGATCTCACGGACCCCATGTTCGACCGCATCAGGCAGTACCCAGGGCTGTGCCGCTTCATTGCGCGTGCGTTCAGTGTCAACACCAGCGACCGGCCCACAGTGGAGCAGTGGCTGGAGCTGAACGAGCTGCAGGGCATGAGGCAGGGCGTGGAGCGGCGCGCGTGGGCAGCCAAGTCCAGAGTGATGCACGAGTGGGCTGCTATCCAGGAGCTGGAGTTTGAGATTGCAGAACGCGCCGACCCGTACGAAGGCTTTTGCCGATTTGAGAAAGCACAGAAGAAGGCAGCAGCAGAGGCGGCAGCAGCAGCTGCGGGAGGGGGTGCTACAGCAGTGGTTGCAGACGCTGCAGCTACGTGAACCTTTGTCGACGTGACGCCTTGGCCCTCTTCACCCACATTGGGTGCAGCTGGCTGGGTTGCATGCCACACCCGCTGCAGCAGTAGCAGTTGCAACACTGGGCTAAAGACAATCATAAAGACTCATGGGCCATGCAGGACAGTGACAGCAACAGCTCTGAAGGACAATGGTCTCCTAGTTGGCACATCTGCTTGTGTGTTTGTGCTGTCCGGGTATTACATGTGGGCTGTAGGTTGGCGGCTCCCAGAAAACTGTACTGGCTGAAGCGACGGCCTGTAAGGTGCTGGGCTATGTGATTCCCCAATACATCACACAGCCATGAGTCTGTCAGCATGATGGTGGTAAGCTGAAGCGACGGCCTGTAAGGTGCTATGGTGGTGGTAGGGCGGCTAGGTATACAAATGGGTCTCGTCTGGAGTGATAGGCGATGCTGCCAACGGCAGGCTTCAGCGTGTCGGGATTTGGAACTTGTAATAGGTGCTTACTAAGTACTTGGTGGGACTCCGGACCCGCAGTCTGAGATGTCCCTGGTTCAATGCTGATTCCTTTCAAAGGACTGGTTGTTGTATTGCGTGGTGTTGTTCAGGGCAGCCATCTGTTCCCTGCTGCAGCCGTTGTAGCATTGGCGTTTAGGGCTGAATGCTCCTCAGAGAGGGGCCCCACTGGCAGTCGGTGACCCCACTCAGTGAGGTTTGAACGTGGGTGCGCTCATGTCATGCCCATAATAGGCCTGCCAGACCGTTTGTGACAAGCGTTTGCTTACGGTTGTATGAGATGCCACCCACCATACCGCTCGAGCCAACCAATCAATTTGCTACATTGCCACTGCAGATTTCTGATATCAGGGATCCTGTGCGTGACTCAGTTTTTGCGGTGTTGCTTTCTGTCTGCCTTGCCTGTTTTTTGGCTGGCTTTTTCCCTGCTGTGCACATGCAGCTCTGGTTTCCTTTGTGTGGTCAATCTGAGGTGAATCCCTCTGACTCACCCCATGAGGCTGCAACTTTGGGTCGGAGGTTGTTACAAGTAGATACTTTCACCGCAAAGCGGTATACTCTACACTTGGTTGGCCCACAGTGTGTACAAGTGCCTGTCAGGATTGATTGATACATGCCATAGCGTCGAGCTCCTGCGATTTTGATGGTGCCAGGCTTGAATTTGGTCATTTTTTGCTTTGTTTCTCTCTTTTGCTGCGCAGCTCTGCAGAAGAGCCAACCCATGTAATTATACTGATAATAACAACCTTTACCCCTTGCGCAATTGGCCGAACAGGTGGCTTCCTCATGCCGATGTTTCAATCAGTCAAGCTCAACACGGTCGGAAGTCATATGACTATGCATACCACCTACACCAGCATGTACATGTCAAGCTATGCCGGCCTGTAGTAAAACAATTTTGCAGAACACTGGTTGTACAGCTAACGCCACATGCAGACTGGCTCACAGGACAGCCCCAAGACAGCCGCCACATTCAGTCATGCACGATCCTGCGCAACCCCACACTCCACAAGTGGACAGCCACTGGCAGCATTTGCATGTTTAGCGCAGTTTCAAGTACGCAGGTTTCATTCCTTCCCGGCTTTCAGCAGCCAGCATGTCCCGCAAATGAATGCAGCATGCCCACACCATGCAGTAGTGCACAAACCAACAGCAAAACCCCTCAACCAAAACACGGGTATGTTCGTTTAACTGGCAGCGCTACCTGCTGTGCAACATTGTTGTAATAAGATTGCAGAGGCTGAAGCTGCCGTGGCTGTGCAACATTGTGCTACACATCAGCTGCTGTGACAGTACCATAGACAAGCGCAGTTGGGAGGCACTGTGATCCAACAGTAGCTACCTATAGGGACACTGCCCAAGGCTTGGCACAGACTGACAATCACCAACAGCTTCAGCAGCTGATATTTCACCAACGTGTTAGTTGATGTGCTAGGCTATAGAATGCCGACACAGTCCAAGGGGATTTGGGGTTCACAATACAATAATATGGAGAGTACCGCTCAGCGGTGAAAGTATTCACTTGTAACACCCCCCCCCCAAATATGGTGACGACCTTTGCTCACCAAGGACAAGCAGCTGCCAAGCATGCCTCACAATGCAGCATCCCCCATCAACTCGCATATGCAACGTCTGTTGCGCAACAAACAGTGAAGCTCACAGCACACAGTGCAGAGTGCCTGGCGTTTCTCTTACATATTGGCTACAGTAGCCGTGATGCTAGGTGCACAGAAGTACACAAAGTGCAAACAGTCCCGTGAAATTCAGTCAGTACAGAACCATACATGCGTACGCCATTGAGAGACAGAGTGGCGTCCTTGGCAGACGCTAATGGCGATGACATGAACAAGAAAACATCATTGGCAATGCCACTGATACACAGTAAATACACATAAGACAACAACCGCAGTTGCTGCCACTGGCAGCTGTACGGCTGCCAAAGAGTGGCAGGGTCTGCTGAGCATCCCCACACCTACGTCCATAGCGCACAATGTGACGACTGAATGCAGCAGAACCCACAGCCACACAAGAACAGTGGCCGCCCTTGGTAAAGGGATCATACATAGCCTGCACTGCTTCATGCTGCACTGGCAGCACATGTCCCCCCATGCCATGGGGTGCATGTGGTGCCCCCCATGTCCTGGGGGGAAGTGCCTCTGCCCCGCAAGCAATACCCTGCTGCTGCTTGTTGCTGAGCAGCGCCTGGCACCAGGTGGGCCACAGCAGGATCCCTGATCATCAGTCAGCACTGCGCCTCCACACCTTCCACTGCTTCTGCTTGAAAGTCCTGGAGGGCATCAGCCGCCACACCTGGACAAGAAACACAGCAGCAACAACACCATCAGCAGCAGCAGTGCCAATGCAGACAGTTCACTACCACGTGACTGTTATATGCGTCAGCAGCAAAGCAATACCTCACAACACGAGCCTGGGGTGCAGCACAGGCCGAGGGTGCAGCAAATTGTCTAGCAACCCACCAGCAAAGCAAGCCAGCGACCCACACCCCTTGCCCCCCAGCAGCAGCAGCACTCACGGGCTCCTCCTGCGGCCTCTGGTTGGACGTGCTTGTGTGTCACAATTATGCCAGACATGCTGATGTTGAATTTCCCAGGAGCTGAAGATCATCTTCAGATTATGTACTGACGGTCAGCACGCCACGCATATCCTGCTTTCACAGGAGTCACAAGTCTGCAGCAGCAACAGCAGCAGCCGCAACAGTGATGAGCTGGGCATGTTGCAGGTAGGGTAGGAGCGGCAGTCGTGCATACCGTGATGACTTGGGTGTTATAGCATATTGCGTAGAGAGTACCACCCAGATGTGAAATCACCACCCCCACCCCACCCCGCCAGTGCTGCACCGGCAAAGGTTGCCTGGCGCGTGTGCCCGCACGCATGAAATCTACAATCACTCAGGCACATGCAAACACACAAACAGGTTGCTGCAGGCAACAGCAACAGCACTACCAGCCCTAAATCAACCTTCCCGTTGCCCTCCCTTACTTCCAAGGTGATTCAAAACCCCCCATTCCCGCCTTGCACTGGGCGTCACCCACCTTTCAAAGCAACAAAGCCGCCAACAAGTGCATTCATCTTCTGAGCACGTCATATGTGTGGATCGGCGGGCTTGCAACATGGTCTCTGAATGCAAGGTTCCCCATGAGCCTCTGGCTCCCTTGTGGGTAGCTCAGCTTTTGCTGAGCCAATTACTGTAACTGTAACTGCAAGAAAAGCCAAGAGACACACCCTGTGCAGGTGGGGACACAGCAGGACAGCACATACGGAGCATCGCTGTGTAGCATCATGTTGACAGCAGGCATCGTCAGAAATTTGAGAGGCCTTACTAAAGGGGTTTCCAGGTTTCCAGAAGGGGGTGCTTCGGAAGCCTACATTGACAGCCCCCCCCCCCGCCCCCCCTTGTGATAGTACTACCGACAGCAGGCACAGAACTACAGAACTACAGCCTTATGGCATCTGCCACGTAGAGCCAAACACCTGCAAAGAAGCTGGCTGCTGCTTAAAATCACCATGGCAAAGCTACTGTTGTTGTTTGAAGCTGGCTGCTGCTACAATTGTTGGTGCTTCCGAAATGCCTGCGCAAGCGTACCTGTAGCTGCAGCCTCGGTGTGCTGTCATCCAGTCGCCAATGCAAGAGCGAGGCATAGGCAAAGTCATCGAGAGATACACCCTGTAGAAGTGCAGCACCAGCAGGGTGATACACAAGGAGGGGAGAGCTACAATCTTATTTCCAGTCCGCATAGTGCTGCGCATTGTCAAGGGTGTCTGCCCCCATGGCGCTCACCCACCCACCCTGAATCCACAGCTGCAACCCTTGTAGCCTTGCACTTATGCGCAACTAGCTGTCGCTGCCGAGCACATACACTACATGCATTAGTGCTAGTAGCTAAGGTACTACAGTTTTAATAATAAGAATAAACAGATACAGGATCATTGATAACAATTACAAACGTCTATAAAAATCTAGTATTAAACAAACAGAGCTGACCCCCTGAGGTGCAATATGCTGGCTTGGGTCCTGGCTGCTGCTGCTGCTCATGCTGCTGCTGCTGCTGCTCATGCTGATTCGGGGGTGGCGGCACCTGCAGCTGCTCATATTATGTCTAGTAGACCACGAATCAGCATGAGCAGCAGCAGCAGCCAGGACCCAAGACTAATAACCCTGCGTAGGAACATGGCGTCTCCCGTCTGCACCCGCCGCGGCTGCTGCTGCTGCTGCTGCTGCTGCTGCTTCAAGGGTACACCTGTGCAGGCGCACCTGCAGCTGCAACCTCTGCGTGCCGTCAGCAAGTGCCGCCACAGCTGATATGTAAGTTCTGCACTTTGCTGCTCCTGCGCAAACGTACCTGCAGCTGCAGCCTCAAGAGGCCAAGAGCCAGCTTGCCACCATGGAGGGAGGCCCAATAAGCCTTTTGTTGGCTCCCCAAACGGGCAATGTTCTGTGTACTACACTGCATCCAGTTACTGAATTACTGAGGGAGGCCCAGGCAGAAGCTACCAACAGACACCACCTGAACAAGGGCAGCACCAACAGGATGACACAAGGAGGGAGGAGATGATGCGTCTGCACTCGTGGTGGGAGCTGGGTTTCTGTCTCTGTCACCAGTGCCATCCCTACCACACTCTATTCTCCCCATAATGCGGAATGGGACAATCACATTGACAGCATGCGTGGTACTGCAGAACATCCGGGCTTCTGCTACCACGGCATTGAGCCAATCACCCGCACAACAAAAACTGCAACACAAACTCATCTGTACATGAAGCTTGGGTCCTGACTGCTGCAGCTGCTGCTGTCGCCGCTGCTGCACATTTACACACCCCTGCACAAGCCTACCTGCAGCTGCAGTCTTTGAATGCTGTTAGCCAGTCGCCACTGTACAACCCAGTCACATGCAGTAGTTGTCGACAAACAACACCTGCGCATAAGGAGCACCAGCAGCACAACACAAAGTTAGTAAGCTGTAGCGCCACATTACTAGAGAGTACCGCTTTGCGGTCAAAGCATCTACTTGTAACACCCCCACCCCCAAATTTACTACAACGCGTGCTACTGCACATTTCCTCGCCATCACAGCGCTCAACCAAGCGCTCCTACAACAACAGCTGTACACATATGAATCTGCAACCCAGGCGATCACAACATACATTGGGTCCTGGATGCTGCTGCTGCTGCTGCTGCTGCTGCTGCTGCTGCTTTGGCGACAGTGGCACATGCAGTGCTCAAGAAGTTCCTGCTACTGCTGCGCATACATACACAGACTGTCCGCTGCTGGTTGCAGCTGTGGTTGCTGCTGCTTGTAGCTTACTCCTGCGAAGGCACACCTGCAGCTGCAGCCCCTCGGAGGGGCATAGTGTGCTGTCAGCCCAATCGCCACTGCACGAGCGAAGTGTGAGCATCGAGATGTGAACAGAAGTCATCAACAAACACTACCTGCGCAAACGGCACCCAGCAGGACATCACAGGGAAAGGTGAGCGGTAGCGCCAGATCACCAGTGTGCATGTTGCTGCACATCCTTCTTGGCTCCTGCAAACCTTGGCCAACCATCGCTAAAGCAACGACTGCTGCATGTGGCTTGGACGTCAGGGCTTCACAGAACACAAGCATGGGTCTTAGCTGCTGCTGCTGCTGCTGCTGCTGCTGAAGACGTTGCTGGTGCTGCAGAATGCACTGCTGCAGTTGCTGTATGCTGCTACTGCTGCACAATCGCACGTTCAACTGCATAGTACCCGCAACATACTGTGTGCCAGGTCGCTGCTGCAAGAGGGAGGGATCACAGGCAAACGTCACCAAAGAAACGCATCCTGCGATGGCAGCACCAGCAGGACATCACACAAGGGAGGTGAGCTGTATCGCCCCCATGATGCAAGCATGGTACTGAAATTTGTTCTTGACTGCTGAACACCCGTGCCAAGCCGTGTAAGGCACCATATCAGCAGTCATAGACGCTGCCATCCACGGCTGAGTCTTAGTGATGCCCCAGCCCAAGCCTGACCTCAGATTCGCCTAGATCCAGCATTGATCTCGACTGGCTGAACACCAGCGCTCTCGATCAGAAGAAACGGCGCTGCCTCCAAACGGATACTCAAGACGACAAGTTACTGATGGCAAAGATGCTGGGGCAGCCCGCATTGCCGAGCAGCAAACAACATCGATGTTGGTGATGAGGCAGGAACACATTCCCAGGCTGTTGACACGCCCAAAATACTGTTCAGACACAATGGAAACCTACGAGAGTCTGTAGTCTCTTGGCTGCAGCACCGGGTGCACTGCTAAGCCCCATCTTCGGGCAAAAATGTGAACACTTGTTAGTGTGCCTTTGTGTGAACAAGTAGCCTTATCGTCTTGAATGGCTCAAAGAAACATGCTCCAACTCTTTCTGACCTACTCACTCCCTTCTCTAGACATATTCTTCGGTCAGGGGTGACAGTAACCAGTGGCGGACCTCTGGGGCCCCTTTTACCAGCAGCTCAACCTCGACAAATTTCAAAGTGCAGACGAACTTTTCATTATCTTTCCAGTGTACAGTTGCTGACACAGGCAGTGACTACACGGCAGCGACTCAATGAGGCACCTGTGCTAGCAGCGCTGTCAAGTCACTTGAAGTGTTGCTTGCTGCTCGACAGCCTTTTCGTCAGCACACACACACCAATACGATAGAAGCAGTAGATATAAGGATGTTCGACTGGGCAAAGGCGCTTGCACAGCTGGGGGATGAGTCTACTCCACCTGGTCAGTCGTTTGGCAGGGCTTGCAGCAGCAGCAGCAGCAACAGCAGCAGCAGCAGCAGCAGCAGCAGCAGCAGCGGCAGCAGCAGCAGCAGCGGCAGCAGCAGCAGCAGCAGCAGCAGCAGCAGCAGCAGCAGCAGCGGCAGCACAGCGGGTTCGCTGCACATCCCAGCCTGGCAGGGCTACTGTCATTTGCTATCCATTGTCAATATATCATGATACCAGATGTCTGAAGTTAGTGTAAGGTGTTTGTTTTGTAGGCAGTCATACGGTCTATGAGGCACCACCAGTTGGGGGCTGAAGCTGACGGCTGTGCCGTGCTGCTGCTGCTGCTGCTGCTGCTGCTGCTGCTGCTGCCGCTGCTGCTGCCCTGCTGTGGCTCGCACACCAGGCGAGCTCGTGCACCTGATCGACGAGATTGAGTTCAAGTGCACCGACATCGCAGACATTCCAGCCTTCGAGAGGACAGGTCATGCCCCAGAAGTAAAGGAGTTCTTTGCTTGCAGCGGCATCAGCACACTAGTCCATGTGGCGATGACCGGGTGGCCAACGGATGGCAACCTGACAGCATCACAGCACCCGTATGATGCAGTTTGTGGATGCTGGGGCAGCAGGAGTGCCGCATGAAGTTGACGCAACAACAGCAATGGAGGGCATCCAGGAAGGAGCCCCAGGTGGCGGTCGGCAAGGCGCAAGGCAATCATGTGCTTGGCTGACCTGGCGCACCTCAGTAAGCAGAGGCTGTGGTGAGAGCCTCCATGCCCCCCAACCCCCCAACTCCCTGTCAACACCCCCCCCCCCTCCATGCCCCCCAACCCCCTGTTAACACCCCCCCTGTCACCCCCTCCCCCCTACCCCCCAAGTAAGCAGAGGCTGCAACCACCGCGCTTGTATACTTGCTGTGATTTTTGTTTCAACGAGCAGCCTGTAGCAACAGCGTGTGAGTGGGCTTGTTTGAGTGTGTTGAGCAGGCAAAAGCGATCATCGGTGTTTGTTTGTGAGTGGTGGTTCACCAGTCAGGCGCCGTGTGCATCTGGACACCTGCAGGCGGCCTTTCCCGCTTGCCAATGCACACCATACCGTGCTGTGCCGTGCTGTGTCGTGCCGTGCGGCGCCGTGCTGTGCCTGCTGAGATGTGGGCAGCCTCATGCGTTGAGCTTAGGCATCGCCGACGTAGTCTGATCTGATGCATGCGTTGCTGTTGTGTACTGTGTTTGTGTCTGTAGGCCTTACCTGGACAAGATAGCGCGGTCGGGCCTGTTTGCTGCCGATGCCCTGCCAGCTATGCTAGAGGCCAGCTTTGGGCGCATTGAGTGGTGTACGGCAGCCGCTGTCACCCCCCCCCCCCGCCCGTCACCCCCCCTGTCACCCCCCCCCCTCCCCCC